>JABUQX010134756.1:15000-40203 GCA_015478945.1 Trachelipus rathkii | reverse complement strand
CATGTCAAATATTTCCATAACTTCTAAGTTCTGATTGAACGTACTTCTTATTTCTACTCTATTGAAATTATAAAGACAAAACCTTTATATGCCCAAAAATCAAAAACCTAAATATTTTAGTCTAAAAAGTACCTAATTTCTATAACCCATTCATGAAGTTATTCTTTAGATTGATGATACATTTATGATATTGATATATTGATAACTCAAATTTCAATATACTGTTATAAATAAATTTTCTTGAGCCAATCATTTGAATACATGGAAGATGAACGTTTGTCTAAGGGGGGATGTCTAATGTAATTTTAACTGTTTTACTGTATAGGCTATTAATAGTAGTCAAATATTGAAATATTTAATATCGATTATCCTTATATCAATCTATCAATTTTCAAAATAGAGCCATCTGTGTAAGATAATAGGCATACCTTTGCTTACAATCTTTTTTATGACTTTTGTTTATTTAATTATATAAAACTGGTTTTCCGCTATCTATTAAGGAGTTTTGGCTTAATTTTACATTTCGGCAGCAGAAAAATAAAAACTAAGTCCAGTCGATATTTTATGGGAATTAACGATACATTGACATTGTAATATTAAATCGATTATTTGTATTACATATGATAAAATACAAAACCAGTGTTGCCAATTTGGTGCATTTTGCAATAGATCTAGTGCGTTTATTGCTACTTTAGTGCAAAATTTTACTAAACGCGTGTTCTTATTTTTACTGATTTTTTGAACCGTCTATTGCTTTTTTCATCAAATATTGGCATTTTGACTTTTTTTTAATAAAATTTAGTCTAATATTTTGAGTTGGCAACACTGTTAACAAAACATTAGATCAGTATTGGTTCAAACTTTATATTCGTCGGTTATGTTAATTGGAGTTGTCAGCGTAAGTTTACAAATGAATGTTAGTGATTTGTTTCATATATGCCAAAACGATTGGAGTTTGCTAGGTTTTTTAGCATTGTTTTATTTTGTACAAGATGTAACAGTAGCAAAGGTATCAATGTACGTTGATTTTAGTCCAAAAACAGTTGTATATTTTTTTTTTTTTTTCGTGAGATATATATATATATATATATATATATATATATATATATATATATATATATATATATATATATATATATATATATATATATATATATATATATATATATATATATATATATATATATATATATATATATATATATATATATATATAATCTTTCGGCAGCTACTAAACAGTCTTCCAGTAAAAGTTAGAGCTAGTTTTACGGCACAGTGGATCAGTAAAGTTTAGAGACTGCACTACGGGACAGAAGTCAACGAGCCCCCTAAAATGGAGTATTTACCCTTTTAGGGGCTCAGCACCGATGGGGAGGACAGAGGGGGACGTTTCATACGGAGGAGATGGTGGAGGAACCGCGACACCAAAGACCAAGCGGGGTTCGGAGACCATCCTGGGAGAGCGGTCGTCCCCGTGAGTCCACCTAGAGGCCAGAGACCCCGACTCCTGACATCGGGGGCAGTCTACCCATGGGTATTCGTTAGTGATATACCCCAAAAAACAATAAATCCTAAAAATGAGTACTTTATATATTCGCAACAATCTATTCGCACTCTATAAATCTGAAAACCATTTGTTACCTTCCTATGCTATATATATATATATATATATATATATATATATATATATATATATATATATATATATATATATATATATATATATATATATATATATATATATATATATATATATATATATATATAGGGTTGGGATTAAAAAAAACCGTTCGTTTTTTTTAAAAAAAAAACACGTTTTTTTTTAAAAAAAGACCAAAGGCCAAAATTTTTTGTTTTTTTTTGTTTTTTTTTAAATTACTTATTTTTCATATATATCAAGTCTTGGTATTTAGCATTAAAATACAATAAATATGTTAAAAGAGGTATGCAATATATAAAGTAGATTTTATTAGTACTTAATAAAGTTATGTTAGTGCTCTAGGGCATATAATTATTATATTTCACATGATCTGATTATTATTATTATTATTATTATTATTATTATTATTATTATATATATATATATATATATATATATATATATATATATATATATATATATATATATATATATATATATATATATATATATATATATATATATATATATATATACACGATGCTACTCTTTATATATATATATATATATATATATATATATATAATAATAATAATAATAATATATATATATATATATATATATATATATATATATGTATATATAATATATATATGTAATATATATATACATATATATATATATATATATATACTTCATATATATATATGTATATATATAAATATATATAATATATGTATATATGTAACAATAATATATATATATATATATATATATGCTAATATATATATATATATATATATATATATATATATATATATATATATATATATATATATATATAGAATAATATATATATAATATATATATGTAATAATAATATATATAATATATATATATATATATATATATATATATATATATATATATATATATATATATATATATATATATATATATATATATATATATATATATTCTTCATCTACCTTTTTCTCCCCAAGACTGGTGGTAAGGTGCGTAACAAGCATCAGAAAAGAAAAGCAGTAGAAGAATATGACAAAAGTCGAAAAGAAAGCCCACCCTAAACCCCACCTCTGTACCATTAAATAGTGTGAACTCGCCGCAGTCATAAAATCCACCCTATAGTGCACGGGACTGCGACGGACCCTCACTAGGGTAAATCGTCAATGTAAGGGTTCATCCCGCCGCCAGCCCAGGTCGACCTGGCCCACACCCATACCTCACAAAACCCTGCCATTCTCTCTTATTATGCACCTTTATTCTCGCCTCTGCCAAACTCACATTTCTCTCCTTCAGACATTCGTTTACTGACTCAATCCACTTTTTCTTCGATCTCCCAGCCGGTCTGTTTTCAACACACTCGCCACCATACATCTGCTTAAAAACCGACTATCATTTATCCTTTCCACATGACCATAACCATCTCAACTTACATTAATTTATTCTCTCGTTTAACCCTTTCTTCACACCACACCTCTCTAATATGTTCATTCCTCATTTTATCAATTCTTCTCACACCTAGCATGCCCCTAAGATTGTCCATCTGAACACATTGAACTTTAGATCTATACTTCTTATTCCAGACCATAGTCTCACTACTATACAATAACACAGGTAACAACATGTAAGACCCTAAACCCTAGCACACTAAAGACTTAGTCCTTTACATTCACCAACGATTTAATTACCAACCACCTTCCTGCCATTCCTTTCCAACTAAACTCTGCATCATCCGTTCCATTCTCATCCAACATACCCTAAATATTTAAACTCAGACACTTGTTCCAGCTGCTCACCATCTAACATAACTTCACACTGAGGACTGTCCTCACTCACAACCATAACTTACTCTTATCTACGTTTACTTTCAAACCCCTCCTTTTACACACCCTGCCAAATCTCTCTACCAATCCTCTCAAACTCTTCAGATTCGCCACACAAAACCAAATCAACAATATAATAGGTAGGGCACCCTCCCCTCATCTCCATCCATTCTAATACCATTTCCTGTCACGCCCACCTTCAATTCTCTTTCACGCCCCATCCATATACAAGTTGGATAACCAAGGAGACAACACAGCCCCCTCACTCGCTATTAATACTAAACCAATCACTTTTGACTTTTCATTTATTCCTTGTACACGCTTCACTATAGTCATACATACTTTTGATTCCATTCAAGAGCCTACCACCAACACCAATCACTAGCACCATAGACCCTTCCTATTAACCCTATCATACCACTGTTGCAAATCCATAAAAAACCTAAATACAATTTATTCTTCCTCTCTCATTTTCTCTATCATTTGCTTCAATGTAAAGATTTGATCCACACATCCTCCTACTTCTAAGCACACCTTGTTCTTCACCAATCAGTCCTTCAGTCACTCGGCGCACTTTCGACCAAAAACACCAGCATATATCTTCCCTACAATACTAAATATCCTATAATTTCTACAGTTCAACTTTATCTCCCTTACCCTTATATAAAGGTACTATTGCTGCTCTCCTCAAATCCTCGAAACTATACCCTCCATAAACGCTTTATTACACAACTTCAAGATCAATCAATCACCATCTTGCCTCCGTTCTTGATCATTTCACCCAGTAATTTCATCTATGCCAGCAGACCATTCTTAACTTTCTCACTCTACCCATTTCCTCCTCTTTGCTAATAACCTCATCCCCAAAATACCTACTCCTTTTTGTACCATCAACCCACACACTGTCATTATCACCTCATCATTTTCCTGCCAATATTATACAGATTTTCAAGTGTTCTTTCCACACTCCACTCCACATCCATTTCCTCAGTTACAAAAACACCATCCCCCTATTCATTACTCTAAGCAGGTTCCCTTATTCTAATTCTTAACCCGCGCTTCCTTCCACAAGAGCTTCCTATTCCCTTGTATGTTTCCCATTCATCCTCCTTCCAAACTGTTCATTTACCTCTTCTTTTCTCTTTTACTCTCTCTTTTCTTTTTGCCTCCTTATATAATTCCAAAGCATCTTTCTTTTGAAACTTCATCATTTGCTTTTAGTACATTCAACCACACTTCTTTTTTACTTTTAACCGCTTGCATCACCTCTTCATTTCACCACTCACTGTTAGCATTCTTACTTCCTACTTAGCACACCCACATACTTCTTTTGCACTGCTAACAATTTCTTTTATTCAGTTTCAACTTATTCACATTCAACTGATTTGCGTGCGAGCGTTCTTATATATCCATAATACCTTGTTCATAAACTTCCTCTTAATTTACACCCACTTCCCCTTCCATTATCCCACCTTCCCTCTCCCATCCAAGTCCCCACTAACTTAATTTTAAAACAACATAATGATCGATAATCCCATTCCTAAACCCCTCACTGATTTAACATCAATACATACTTCAACATCTCCTTCTTCACAACACAAAATCAATCATACTTTCTTCAGTACCATCTCTACCTACACCAACTCTCCGTGTTCTTATGGATACTCTTGTGTTTAAAAAAAAGTATTACTTACACACATACCTCTCCCCTCACAGAAATCAATCACTTTCCTACCATTCTCATTTTCTCCTGACACCCCAAAACCACCTGTTATACCATCATTTTTTTGATCATATATATATATATATATATATATATATATATATATATATATATATATATATATATATATATATATATATATATATATATATTTATACTATTATTGATCTATATATATATATATATATATATATACACTGTATATATAAAATCCGTATTAATAGTCAATATTTAGGCCTAGAATTAGTATTGGTACTACTGTATAATTTAAAACATGTTTAATATACATAAAAAGAGGTAATTTTAAAAAAAAACAAAAAAAAACATTTTGTTTTAAAAAAAAACGTTTTTATATATATATATATATATATATATATATATATATATATATATATATATATTAATATATATATATATATATATATATATATATATATATATATATATATATATATATATATATATATATATATATATATATATATATATATATATGTATATATCGGTATCGATATTACCAAATATCGATTCCATGTATCGATTTTCGATTTAATCGAACCCATCAAATATCGAAAATGAACTCTAAAAAATTAGTGCTCCGAAATGTATTAAGGAGTTTTTAGTATATTTCTGTATATTTTCTTTATAATTCCAATAGAGTAAGGATAAGAAACGTTTCACTGGAACCAAAAAATTATCAATGTTTCACATAAATATCGGATTATTTTTAAAATTACAAATATTAGAGATACTATTTCTAAAAAGATTCAAAGTTAAATATAACCGTCTAACCTATGTTAAAATATAGGACAGTTATCATTGAATAATCTTGTTTCAGATTAAAATATTAGAAAAGTCAAATTAAAATATTTTGATTTATGGAATTTGCATCAAAAATTATATTGGAATAAAATTTTTAGAAATAGTTGGGCAGAACTGCTCCATCACCAATTTATATAAAAATCACGGTCAGCCTCCCGAAAGCATCATGCATGTAACTTAGAAACTATAACAGCTACAGGAAAATAAATAACATTTTATTAATCAGGAGACATTTTTATCCCTGAAATTTAAAAAAAAATATATAAAAATAACTTTTGACATTTAAAATAGTTAAAAAATATTGGAAAAATAGTATGATATTACTGTTTTCTGAGTGAAAACTTACCGTCACTCAGTGAGCAACAAAGGTGTAAATGTTGAATTTTTTTCGTTTTAAACTAAAGCAAATCCCACAGTTAAACAAGAACGATGGGAAGAGTCGGGGTTCCTCGGTCTACCAGGGGATGACAGGGGGGGGGGGGTTATTAATAAATATTAGAAAATAATTTTTAAGTTCATCGGATGAGATTGCTTGCTAAAATCAAAAATGTTATTTTTTTTCCTGTAGCTGTTATAATTTTTTAGTTACATGCATGATGCTTTTGGGAGGCTGGCCAAAACCACAGCAGAGACACTGTATCAGTTGTAATGAAATAGCTTACAGCATAATCTCCTAAAGTGAATTATTATTATTTTGCAAAAAAATAAAAAAATTAAAAGAGCTCTACCAACGCTGCTAGTAAATAAACAAGTAAAGTTATAAATAATACTATATCTAAAAGATAAGATGTGTCCAACTTGTGAAAGCACACTTGCGAAATGCAAAGAAGAATTTAAAACCACTGAGTGTAATGAGTACTTTCATATCAGCTGCGCGGTAACTGTGGTGCAGTTCACACTCCAGTTCATGCAAGTAGTGTATTAAAACTATAAACATTTAATTAACATAAATGGTATTAAAAAATTCTTTCAAGTCTTTTGTACAAATTGACGTACATTTTAAGTTTATATTTGCAATAAAAAATATTTTTAAAAAACGGTACGAAAATCACCAACTTTTTGGCTTTGTTTCGTTCGTGTAGGGATGATGAATCACTGCTCAAAAATGAATCATAGTAAGGCGTTTTCGATTTTGCACTTTTGCTAACGAAATTTAGGAAAATGCTAAAAAGTCGTTCGATTATGTCAATTTTAGCACAAATTTAGTAAAATGCTAACGAAACGTTAGTAATTTCCTAAATTCTGTTAGGTTGCTCTTTCCCGTGCTTACCGAATTTTAGGAAAATGCTAACGAAAAAATGTAAACAAATAAGATTGCGGCGTAGTAGTTCGTTGATTTGATGAATGTTTTATTCATGAAATTAACTTTAAATTTAATTTCTTCCAAATCGATAAACTCCATCACAATAGTTGATCAATTATTTGTAATAAAAACCATTTGTTATTTTTTTTTTTGTTTATTCCAAAACCACGTTAACCCATTAGAACAGCTGATCAAATTTTTGTAAACAATCGGTCGATTATGCCCGAAATTCGTGCTAAAACTGGATTAGCATTTCTTATCCAGCGTTAGCACAAATGCAAAAACGAAAACGGCTTTAAAAAAAAAAAAACAACCGTGGATGAACTTATGAAACTTAAACCGTTTTCGTTTTTGCATTTGTGCTAACGCTGGATAAGAAATGCTAAATGGTTATTTGAATTTGGGAGCATAATCGACAATTATTGTATAAAAATATTATCTATTTTTCTAATGGAGCACGTGGTTTTGGAATAAACAAAAATAAAAAAAAAAATAACAAATGGTTTTTATTACAAATAATTGATCAACTATTGTGATGGTTTATCGATTTGGAAGAAATTAGATTTAAAGCTAATTTTAATGAACTAGAAAAACATCTATCTAATGGTTCTACGCAATCTTAAGGCGTTTTCGATTTTGCACTTTTGCTAACGAAATTTAGGAAAATGCTAAAAAGTCGTTCGTTTATGTCAATTTTAGCACAAATTTAGTAAAATGCTAGCGAAACGTTAGTCCTAAATTCTGTTAGGTTGCTCTTTCCCGTGCTTACCAAATTTTAGGAAAATGCTAACGAAAAAATGTAAACAAATAAGATTGCGGCGTAGTAGTTCGTTGATTTGATGAATGTTTCATTCATGAAATTAGCTTTAAATCTAATTTCTTCCAAATCGATAAACTCCATCACAATAGTTGATCAATTATTTGTAATAAAAACCATTTGTTATTTTTTTTTTTTTATTCAAAACCACGTGCTCCATTAGAACGGCTGATAATTTTGTAAACAATCTGTCGATTATGCCCAGAAATTCGTGCTAAAACTGGATAAGCATTTCTTATCGAGCGTTAGCACAAATGCAAAAACGAAAACGGCTTTATTTGTTTACATTTTTCATTAATATTTTCAGAAAATTCAGTAAGCACAGGAAAGAAAACGAAAATGGAAATTACTAACGTTTCGTTAGCATTTTACTAAATTTGTGCTAAAATTGACATAAACGAACGACTTTTTAGCATTTTCCTAAATTTCGTTAGCAAAAGTGCAAAATCGAAAACGCCTTAAATATAAAAATTTAAAATCGAATAAGATTATCGATAAATCGATATCGCTACATACTATTTCGTAATATTTTTTTTCACCGACTATCAACTTTTCGATATTACAGACAAAGTGTACATAACTAATTTTTAAAAAACTACAAAAAATTGCAGGACAATATTTTTTAATAAAAAAAAAAAAAAATTTATATATATATATATATATATATATATATATATATATATATATATATATATATATATATATATATATATATATATATATATATATATATATATATATATATATATATATATATATATATATATATATATATATATATATATATATATATATATGAAAATGAGATAGTGGTGTATTTATAGTTCTCACCAATTCAACTACTTGAAAAGAAGATGTGAGAAGAACAAGAGAAGGGTTGGAAAGAGATTGAAGAGGATGGAAACTCTAGGAGAGCTACTGAAGCATGAATTGAAGATATTTTATTATTTAGAAGTGGAGAAGAAATTAAACTAAAAAATAACATATTTAATAAAAATTTATACTATAATAAATATTTCGAAATTAAAATCACAGAGATAGCAAGTAAGTAAAAATTAATATTTAAAAACTTAAAAGCAACTACATAATATTTTTATCAGGCCTTATAACATGGACCCTCCTTCAAATATTAATGAATTAACAAAAAATTTAGGAAATAATTTCTTTTACAGTATTCTTATGAATAACAGAACATAATTTTAGATTACAAATATTTGAATCTCCTTTAGACGATTGGTAGATAAGGGATCTGTTTTCAGCGCAGTTGGAAGAATGATTTGGAGGTTTTAGGCATAGTCGGATATATGAGGGGTCTTCTTCGCGGGTTTATAAGGACATTGGGGCTAGCAACCAGGTCGCTTCCCTTTGCTTGAATTACTCTTGGTCAGCGTTGGTATCTTATGAGCCTAGAAGCAAGATCTCTCTGGAGAGCTCTGGGGAGACGAGTTTGAAGGCTCCCAGCCAGGAGATGCTGGTTTCTGCCGAAGGCGAGAAACCCTACGCACAGAGTGATTAACTGAAAGGCAGCGTCGAAACCACCGCCGAAATTGCTTTCTGGAGTGTTCTGGGGTTCACCAAAAGTTTCATGGACCAGCAGGAGAAACGCTGGACCTGACAGGACAGAAAGCTCTTCCTGGGAGTAGTTTATGGGTGCTCTATACTCTGCCTAGGGTGAAGGGCACCGTTAATGGAAGATTAACGTCGTTAATTTTTAATCGTTAACAAAAAAAATTAACGGAGTTAATCATTAAAGCGTTTATCGGTAAGGAATGTAGCGGAAGTTGTAGCGGAAGTTAACGTTAACCGTCTTCATTTTTTTTTTTTAGTTTGCATCACCACCACTGCGGGCGGGCTAGCTTCCAAGGAGGGGTATGTTGCATGCCAAAATTTCATCCGCACTAGCGCAAATTACGCAGATAAACATAGACGCAGGCTTTAAAGTGAGGAGATTAAATTCAGCAGGAAACACAGAAGATGGAGAGAGTTCCACAGAACAGTGGTGGAAGGAAAAAAGAAAACACCGCAGCAAACTAGCCTGGGAGTTACCAATATCCACACAAAACTCGTGCGCAGATACAGCACCCCTTGTGCTACTAGGGCGTCGTAAATGTGGTGGTGCGAGTGGTAAGTTCCCTAGAACACCTGCCGCTGCGGTACCATAGAAAAGAGAAAAAGCACCAACATCGCGCCGCAAAGATAGAGTTCAAGTGAACTGGAAAGTATATAACAGTTTATACGCGCGAAACTTTGACTCGACCCTGTCAAAAGTCGGGTGAAACCAGAATTTACATTATGAAACAATTACTCTAAACAAGGCCAGATGGGCCTTGTATAGATGGAGTAACGGAGAGAGGAAAAAAAAGTCTCATGAGTCTATTCAGAACTCCAAGTTTCTTTGAGGCTGCCCAAGCAACCGTTGTGATGTAAAGGGTTTCCAAGACATTTTATGTTAAGGCCAAGGATGTTTATATTGTCAACAGGAGAGACGAAAAGAACCGTCAAAGAGATAGGAAAGTTAGAAGGTATTTTAGAGAGGGAGATTTGTAGAAGTTGGGTTTTAAAAGAATTGAATTTCACAAAGTTGAGACGACCCCACCCGGAAATTCTATCCAGGTCAGCGAGAATAGAATCGGAAGGATTAAGACGAGGCAGGTCTAGAAGTAAAAGATGGAGCAAATTGAAATGAGTTGAGAGAATGACAGGTCGAGTCATCGGCATATGAGTGATTAGAGTTAGATGTGCAGGTGAGAAGATCATTAATGAAAAGTAGGAATAAAGTAGTGATACGAAACCCTGAGGAACTCCACTATTGACAGAAAAAGGAGAAGTCGCTCCATCAACCATAGCCGATGTTTAGCAACTTGAAACCTGGTAGCAAGAAGAAGGAGGAAGGAGGGAGCTTGGAGAACGTGATGCGTACCATACCCAGTCAATCACTTTGGACCTATCAAACGCCAATAAGTCTGCTCGTAGCTCCACTGAGGCAGAATGTCGGATAAGTGGGATGTCATTATTGACATGATTGCTCAGCCAGATGGCAGCAGATCAGAAGAGAAGAAGATAAATTTGTTCTGAAGTGGGATTGACAAATTTAAAGAATCTTAAATAAATCTAGTAGGATTATTCAAGACGTGTGTTCAGAAAGATCAGGTAACTATACTTTCAGATAGTTAGTTGTAATATGCTTCTGCTACTAGAAGGAGTGATGGATAAGATATAGTGACAGATGATAGTATGTGTGCAGGAACAAATATAAATCTATGTTTCAATAGTTATTTCATTACCAACTGGATATTATTCTGATAATACCAACATTTTGAAACCATTGAGAAGAAGCAGGCGCAGATGTTAATAAAAAGGATTCTCATCAGATCTCAATCAGTTGGGTTTATGGATGAAAATATTTATAAAACTCAACAGTCTAGTTATTGCTGGTGCTGGTTATAGGAGAATTTTGATTGATTGTGAACAAATTGTTTTCAAAATCTTTGAAAGCCTTTCAGTGTATTACAACAAAGAAATTTGGCAGTTAGTGGCAGATTAGGAACTTTAGCGTTATTACCACTAACTCATATATATCATCTCATATAGCATCTGATAGATATATATATATATATAGTATTCTATATATTTTTTTATACACATATATATATATCTATATATATATATATATCTATATACTCTATATCTATCTCTTTTCTATCATATAAATAAGACTTGGATCTACACTGTGTTTGATAATCAATGATATGGGTTTGAGGAACTCAAAAGGGCAGTAGTTAGTTTATATTGAACCAAAATGGTTTAATGTACAAATTAAACAAAAAAGAATAATAAATACTAAGAAATAAAAATAATATAACTAAATTTAACAAATATAATAAATAATTACTTATAAATTTTATATAATAAAAATTAATAAAATTTTGGGCCTACTTGTTGGCCTACATAAAAATTTACAAGATATTCATGGCCGAAAAAAATCGAGCGTAGGTCCCCCATGAAAGTGGCTTAGAAAAAATAATAGGCCCTTAGTATATACTAATCTAAGGGTGCTACCATGAGGATAAGCTAGCTAAGCAATTATAAGTAAAAATATTTAAAGAAATACTATATAATAACTGCCACTTCACAGGGTACCAACATTTATCACTATTGTTGCACTATTATACATTAATAAATATATTTGCACTGTCATCTTACTCACCATGGCAAAAAGAGAAATATCACATGCTTTAATAAGCTTTAAGCCTTCATAAAACAGTAAAAATCCATAATTCTTCTGAGTAATTAGAAAGCGTCGTTGTCGTGCGAAAATGGCGCTTGAATAAGATGAAGACGCGTTTTGAGAATATTGCCGGATTTGCCATAGTGAGAAAAAGAGTTCGTTTAAAAAACTACGCTTTTGCATTGGCACGCTATGTTGGTAAAATTGACCTGACCTCATTACCACAGATACTCCCCTGCAGTGCTGAAGGCACGAAACTATTCCAAATAGCGCGCCGGCCATCGAATGTGCCTACCCCTGCTCGATATTCTAGTAAGCGGCTGTGATGGAGTCTGGACAGGATTCCCAGATTGTGAGGATGATGATCGGGCGAGTCAGACGTAATAGCTTGTGTCATTAGGAGTAGCCGGGTGGTGCTGGAGGAGAAGAATCCCTGAAACGGAGTGAAGGCCAGGTTGACGATGATAGTGGAGGTGGAGTCTGAGCCGGACGTATTGGTGCTGTTGGCTGAGGAGAAGGAGGGGAGGAGGATAAGGAAGAGGATGAGATGCTGGAGGAGGGAGGGAGGAGGGAGGAAGAGGGTAGGGAGATAGGAACGTTAAAAGAACGAGTTGAAGGAGGAGAAATTGAAACAAAAGGTAAAGCGTCAGGGTCGAGAACAGGAAGAGGATTCGCCTCGAAGAAAGCAGGCTTAAGGCGATCGATCGAAACGACTTCTGTGCGTGTGGGACGCTGGATCGTGAAGAATTTCTCCTTCCTAAGTATCACAGGAAAAGGTCCATCGTACTTAGGTTGGAGAGCGGTGCGGTGGGAGTCGTGTCGAACGAAGACATGAGTGAAGAAAGGTCCTTAGGGATATAGGAATGCACCTTGTGTGGACGAGAAGGAGTCGGTCTCCACGACGAAGCACAGCGCCTCAAGCGGGTAAGATAAGCAAGCGGGTCGGCTGTAGAAGGAGGAGAAGACTGTGAAAAGAAGTCACCGGGAAGACGAAGAGGAGAACCATACACTAATTCAGCCAAACAGTGCAGATCCTCTTTAACAGCCGAACGAATGCCAAGCATTACGAAAGGGAGAGCGTCAGTCCAATTTTCCGGATTGGGCTGAGCTAGAAGAGAAGCCTTTAGCTGACGGTGGAAACGTTCAACAATGCCGTTCGCTTTTGGATTGAAAGAAGTCGTGTGAATCTTCTCCGAACCAAGAAGATTCATCAAATCTCTCCATAAGAAGGATTCAAAAGGTCTACCTTGGTCCGTTGTGACAGAAAGCGGCACGCCAAAGCGCGAAATCCAATGAGCCAAGAAAGCTTTAGCTATGGATTCCGCGTTGGCGACAGAGAGAGGGATAGCCTCGGTCCATCGTGTGAACCGATCTATGCACGTAAGAATGTATTTCTTACCGCGGGAGGGAGGCAGAGGTCCAACGATGTCGATGTGGACACGTTCAAAGCGAGCACCAGGGGTTGGAAAGTGCCTAGCGGGGACTTGGTGTGACGGTGGACCTTAGAACGCTGGCAGGGAAGACAAGTGTGACACCAAGTTGCTACGTCGGCATTCAGATCAGGCCACACAAATCGGGCAGCAACCAGTTTGCGTGAAGCTTCAATGCCAGGGTGGGAAAGCGAGTGAAGATTGAGGAAAACAGCCTTACGGAACGATGCAGGTACGAAAGGACGAGGAGAACCCTGAGAGACATCGCACAGAAGTCTCTTCTCTATCCCAGGGAGTTGGAGCCACTCCAGCTTGAGAGAAGAGTCTTGTGGAAGTGCAGGATCCTCAGTAGTCTGGCACGTTGCCATAGCTTCGTAGTCGATGGGTAAGGCTGAAATTGCGTCAATTTCAATGCGGGAGAGAGCGTCAGCAGTGAAGTTGTCGACACCTGAAATATGTCTGACATCAGTGGTGAACTGTGAGACATACTCAAGGTGACGAGCTTCTCGAGGAGAGTGCCGTTCGTTTCTGGAGACCATAGCGAAGGTAAGTGGCTTGTGATCAGTGAGTATGTGGAACTCACGACCCTCCAGAAAGTAGCGGAAATGACGGACGGTGAGATACATCGCAAGTAACTCCCTCCCAAAAGCACTGTAGCGAGTCTCAGGAGGTTGCAACTTGCGAGAGAAAAGGCGAGAGGAGACCACACTCCGTTCAGGTGCTGCTGGATAACACCTCCAACAGCAAAATCAGAGGCATCTACCTGAACTCTGGTCGGAGCTGAGTCCTGGGGGTGAATAAGAGTGTGGCAGAAGTGAGTGCTTCTTTGGAAGCTTCAAAAGCAGCAGTAGCTTCGTCAGACCAGTCCACTTTTGTAGAACTGCCTCGGTGCTTGGGGCGGATGAGAGCGGTGAGGGGTCGAAGAATATCAGCACCCGATTTGAGAAAACGATGATAGAAGTTAAGCATGCCGAGGTACTGACGAAGCTGCTTCTGAGAGACAGGCCTAGGGAAGGTACGAATGGCCTCGACGCGCTCTGCAAGAGGGCAAATGCCATCCGCTGAAACAGTGTCTAGAAGGTAAGAGAGGACACCAAAAACACACTTTGCCGGGTTGAGACGCATGCCACATTCGTCCAACCTGGCAAAAACTGCACGTAGATGTTGCTCATGCTCGGCAGGAGAAGAGGAAGCTATGAGGAGGTCATCGAGATAAGCAAAAGCGAAAGGGAGACCTCTAAGAACGTCATCGATGAACCTCTGGAACGTCTGAGCTGGGATGCACCCCTCAAACCGAAAGGCATGCGTGTGTACTCAAAGAGGCCAAAAGGGGTGATGATGGCCGTCTTCGGTATGTCCTCTACTGCTACTGGGATCTGGTGGTAAGCCCTGACAAGATCCAATTTACTAAAAATGGATTTACCAGCCAGATTAGAGGTGAAAGACTGGATGTGCGGGACCGGGTAGCGATCTGGTATCGTACAAGCGTTCAGAGCCCTAAAATCTCCCACACAATCAGAAACACCTTTAGGGACCATGTGGAGGGGGAGGACCATGAACTCTTGGAAGGGCGGACGATACCAAGTTCGAGCATGTGCTCGAACTCCGCCTTGGCTGCCTTGAGCTTGTCAGGAGGCAGACGCCGAGCACGAGCGAAAGTGGGAGAGCCAGTAGTCTCTATATGATGGCGCACAGAATGTTGAACAGGAGAAGAAGAAGAACAAGGGTTCAACAGCGCCGGAAAATCCTTCTGCAGGATGGTGAAGAAGGGGGAGGTACCAGAAGAAGGAGCAACAGCAGAAATGCCTTTAAGAGCAGAAGAAACTACGGTACCTGCAGAAGACAGAGACGTACAACCGTCAACCAATCTCCTATTTCTTAGATCGACCATAAGGTCGAAATGAGACAAGAAATCAGCTCCCAAAATGGGTTGGGTAACGTCAGCAACCACGAATACCCAGGGGAATTGACGGCGGAGAGAGAGGTCTAAGGTGCACAGGCGCTCACCATAGACGGGGATGGTACTACCATTTGCTGCGTAAAGAGCCCGGTCAGGAAGAGGGACAGCGGACTTCTGGGTAGCATCTCGAGGTAGCAAAGAATACGACGCTCCGGTGTCGATCAGGAAGAACAGGTTTGTAGACCTGTCGAAAAGGCGCAGGACATCCTGAGACGAAGAAGGCGGAGAGGAAGAACAAACGGAGGGGTGGCCAGCTGGATCCACCGCCTTTATGGATTGCTGGCGAAGAGGTTTCCCGACAAAGTGCAGGGTTGGGAGCACTTAGTTGCCTTCAGGCCATACCGATGGTGGTAAAAACAATATCCGTTAGGATATTGCGTAGGGCCTGGGGTGGGAGAACGGTCAGAGGAGTGGGTGCGGGAAGGTAAATCCTTTGGGGACCGTAGCATAGCGGAGATGTCCTTCAGCACCGCCTTGACATCAGCCATGCCTTGTTCCAGAGATGTAAGACGGGCCTCAACTCTAGAAAACGGAGAGGAACTTGGATCGTGAGAGGCGTTGTAAATAGAGCAGGGATACAGGATGGTGAGGGAAGAAAGGAGGAAGACGAAAGTGGTGAGGAGGTGGAGGATGAGTGTCGTCGTTAGTCTCCACCATGACGAGGGCTGGAGAATGAAGTAGAAGAAAAGAAATGACGAAGAGAGAAGGTAAGAATTAGGAGAGGAATGAAGGAAGGAAGAAGGCAAAACCACAGCACCAATACTAGAAAAAGTAAATAAGTAAATAATGCAAAAGATGACAGCGCGAAAATAAAACTAACTATTCTGTTTCCGATGGTACTTTTTTCTGGTTTTCGACTCGAAACTATTCTGTTTCAGTGGTACTTTTCTGTTTTTTTTAACAAAACTATTCTGCTTCCGGTGGTACTTTTCTGTTTTTCGACTCGAAACTATTCTGCTTCCGGTGGTACTTTTCTGTTCTCGATATTTGACACATATATATAAAATTGAAAATTATAAAAATAGTTATATATAAAAATGTTATCACAAATAATAAAATAAAATGGTAAAAAGTAATAATAATAATAATAATAATAATAATAATAATAATAATAATAATAATAATAATAATAATAATAATAATAATAATAATAATAATAATAATAATAATAATAATAATAAATTAGGTCCTGTGCAGATTATAACTGTTGCACATGCAACAGGACGGTTTTCCTTTGTTTGGCCTATGGATGGGGTCCAACGCGTGCTTTGAAGCTGCGCACGAAAATTTGGTAGGCCCGTAGCTGGGGATAAATATGCTGGCTAGGTGTTGGGAGCCTACTTCCACTGGTAGGCTTCGATGTCACTCCAATGGTCACTACTTTTTAGCGGGATGCTTGTTTGATGTTAGTGGGCCAAAAGGTTTGAACAAAGACTTGATGCAGTTGAATTTGTATTTAGACAAAAATACGGACCCCAGTAACCTGGGAATTAAACAAAAAAAAGAATAATAAATACTAAGAAATAAAAATAATATAACTAAATTTAACATAAAATATAATAAATAATTACTACATTAAATTTTATATAATAAAAAGGAATAAAAATTTTGGGCCTACTTGTTGGCCTACATAAAAATTTACAAGATATTAGTGGCCGAAAAAAAATCGGCCGTAGGTTCCCCATGAAAGTGGCTTAGAAAAAATAATAGGCCCTTAGTATATGCTAATCTAAGGGTGCTACCATGAGGATAAGCTAGCTAAGCAATTATAAGTAAAAATATTTAAAGAAATACTATATAATAACTGCCACTTCACAGGGTACCAACATTTATCACTATTGTTGCACTATTATACATTAATAAATATATTTGCACTGTCATCTTACTCACCATGGCAAAAAGAGAAATATCACATGCTTTAATAAGCTTTAAGCCTTCATAAAACAGTAAAAATCCATAATTCTTCTGAGTAATTAGAAAGCGTCGTTGTCGTGCGAAAATGGCGCTTGAATAAAGGCGTTTTTGATTTGGCAAGAATTCTTCTAAACGGAAGAAGTTCTTCACTTTCTCATTTGATTTGTCAATATTCTTTCAAACGGAAGTAAATTTCCTAGCGAAATCAGGAATTTTTCTTCCATCCACAAGGTTGCTATTTTTCGTTCTTATTCGTTCTTAATTTTATTCTTGAGTTTGTGACGTCACATGAAATCGTAAAAAAATGTTTTTTTTTAATGTTTTCAAGTTTTCGAACCACTATTTTATCTTCGAAATATATTAATTATGTTAAAGAACTAGTGAAATATAATTAAAAAAATTTACAAAAATTGAGAATTTATTTTATCTTTGTTATGACGTCACTCCTCGAAGTGATCATGTTTCAAACATGTTTGTTTATATAATATATATATATATTATATATATATATATATATATATATATATATATATATATATATATATATATATATATATATATATATATATATATATATATATATATATATATATATATATATATATATATATATATATATATATATATATATATATATATATATATATATATTATAAAAAAATTTTTTTTCTTTTTTTTATATATGTGTATCTTTTCTCCACCGGTCTATTTTTTAGTAATTTTAAAAACATTAAATTTATATTTACCTTAAATGTTCTGGTTAATGATGTAGAATTAATTACTTTCCTGATTAGCTTCACGGAGGCACCTCCTTGTCCTTGGCGATGATTTAAGAACGTTTAAGAACATTTAAGTACTTTTATTAAACAATGAGACTTTTTAATTGTTATTAAAGGCAAACAGGAGAATTCAACTTTGAAAATGCTTCTTTTCAATATTAAGAACAACTTTATTCTTTTGAGTAACTTAAAATAATTAACTTTACTAATGACAGTTATAAAGTTTAACTTACAGGTTTTTCTTAGCCATGATCGTATAAACATTAAATAATAAGTTGCACAATACTGCATACAAACTTAATTATTAAAATGAACCACAACTTATTGTACTGTTAAGGAACACTAAATATTAGACGTGCTCACAAAGTAATTACTGACGGAATACTAATGAATATTCTATATTGTTAATCCTTACTGACCGCGATCTAGTCACGTGACCAGTGGCGGAGGAATTTTACTGTAATATTTAAGTCTTTATTGATGACTCATTTTACTATTATTTAATACTGTGGGCACAAAATTTTCAATGACGTCATATTTTGACCATTTTATAATAAATTTTTCATACATTCCGGGCAGAGGATTGCTTCATAAATTAGAAGCAATACAATACCTTTCATTTTTACTTTACTTTAAATTAACTGTGTGCTTGCGCTTCCTTCTAAATTTTAAAAAATATTTTTTTTTTACTTTTCTTTTTTATTTAAAAACAACCTTAATTCTAACTAAAATTACCCTAACACCCTAAATCTAACCTAAAATTACCGTAATTCTAAATTTTACTTTATTATTACTAGAGGTCTGCAAGTTTATCTCTCATAAACTGCCTTTGTTTAAGGGCAGCTTTTCTCTGAGGTCTTATTAATATTGCATTATTATTATTATTATTATTATTATTATTATTATTAGAAGAACCAGGTCTGTTGCTGTTGTCATCCTGTACAGATGTTACATTATTAACAAAACCTCCTGTATTTAATTCGAGGGGGTAAAGGTTACTGATGGAATGTAACCCTACTTCACCAGAACCGGTTTTTAATTTCACTGATCTGATGTTATTATCATGACCTATTATTACATCCAACACTCTGCCCAACTTCCAAAACGGGCGTGGTTTATTGCTGTCCTTTATGAGAACCACATCTCCCACCTTTACTTTATCTTCCCAAATACCCTGAAACAAGTGTCTAGACCGCTCCCGGAGACTTAGGAGATACTCCTCATGCCACAAACGTCTGAACTCTTCATAGAGTTCATTTTGCTTTATGAGGGTAGAATCCAGTACCTCCTTGTTGGGTGCACTGCCCATCTGATATTCTATTGTATCAAAATTACTTTAAATATTAAATTACTGTTGTACATTACTTTCAAAAAACAATTGGGCGTTATTGCCTCCAACTCAGAGGTACCAGATCTATAGGTTAGGGGTCTGGAATTGATGGCATTTTCTATGTCAGACAGAGTGGTAAGAAGTTCAAAATAGGTTACTTTACTCTTTCCAACAGCTTTATACAGACACTGTTTCATAACCTTTATTAACCTTTCCCAATGGCTACCTTGCCATGGAGAGAAGAGGTTAATTTTTACATGTTTGATCTGATTTTTATCAAACTCCTCCTTGAATGCAATAGTATTAAAGGACTCTTCTATTATTTTGCACCCTTTATTAAAATATAATGCATTGTCACTATATATATACGATGGTATACTAAATTTATTACAGAACCTTTTGAATGCTAAAAGAAAATCAGATGTGTTCATGGAAGGTACCAGTTCTAAGTGTACAGCTCTGATGTTTAGGCAAGTGAAAATTAAGATATACATTTTCTCTAACTTTGAGGTGTTGTTTTTGACATATATATGAGAGGTGAAATCAATACCTGTGTGTTGGTAAGGTTTTATGAGATTCATGTGTGTTCTAGGTATGTCAGTGAAACGTGGGTACCTGTAAGAAAGAGCATTGTACTTCTTGCATGTAATGCATTCTAATAACACAGATCTTACTGCAGCTCTACCCTTAGGTATCCACACACCTTGATTTCTGATATAATTTAGAGTAGTACCAATGCCAAGGTGCTTTACTTGTTCATGGGCATATTTTATAAATAGCAGTGTAAAGCCATGATTTCTACCCATTAAAATAGGATTAGCTTGTTCATAACTAATAAGAAGAGCCTTATTAATCCTGCCCTTACTTCTTAAATAGCCTTTTTCATCAAGGAAAAGATTTAAGTTCAAAACCAAGGGAGGAATATCTGAGTCTTTCAAGGAAGTTACTTTTACTTTCTGTTTATAATCTTTTAAAAATTTAATTTCATTATCAAAGGATTGAATTTGATTTATTTTAAGCCAATATCTTACAGACTTTTGCTGGTAATCTACATTTACTTTAATTTTACTAAGCCATTTAAAAATCCAGGCAGTGATTCTTAAGACTTTTCTATAGCAGGAATATTTACTTATATCTAAAATACTGCTACATGTACCTTCTAATCTATTTACATTTATCATTAATAGAGGTACAGCTTCTTGTGGCACACTCAACATAGGATACTGGGGCCAATTGTCTAAATCATTGGTTATCCAAACAGGACCATGATACCACAGAGCAAAAATTTCTTTAAACTTTTTCAAAGTTAAACCCCTAGTTAAAAAATCACCAGGATTTTCTGCTGTATTTACATATTTATAATAAACATTTACTTTGTACTTATTACAGATGGAAGTAATTAACCCATCCATTTCATTTATTCTATTTTTTAAAAACTTAGATTTTACTTTGGTTTGTCTGGTTAATAACCAGCTCAAAACTACTTGTGAATCCACAGCAATATTAATGAATTCAAAATAAATGTTACTATATGCTTCCAAAATATTAGGTAAGCATTTCATCGCCCACAGGGGGCGATATCGCCCAGGTTGGGAACCACTGCCCTAGGCCTATTGGCAGGAGCTACCTTGGCTTTAGCAAATATAAAGGAGCTTTTATTATCATTATCCACTCCATAACATACAAATCCATAAACACTTTCAGAACTGTCACAAAAAAGATGTAAGCCATACTTATTCCCTTCAGAAAGAGCCCTCCTAGGTAATGCAATCGTATCCAGGTGTTCACTGTTATTGCGCAATTTATACCACTCTTTCAGTAACTCTTCAGGCACTCTTTCATCCCAAGCCAAATTATGCTGCCACACTTGTCTCATCAACAATTTACCCCTAACCGAAATAGGAAGAGCAAAGTTAAGAGGATCGAAAAGCTTGGAAATCTCAGACAACAATTGACGCTTGGTCGAAATACTCTCCAGATATTCTACTTTATTAATATGCATACAGTCAGTCACTACATTGAAACTATATCCCAAGATCTTTTCACAACAACTAGAATGCTCTACAAAGGAGTTTTCTTCCTTGAACTTAACACGCAAAGCATCCGAGTTGCTATTCCAAGATCTCAAGATAAAACCTCCCTCTTCCATTCGTTTCTTACATTGATGATATATACTTACTATCTCACTTTCTTCTTGCATGCTTGTAAATATTAAATTATCCACATAGAAGCCTGAGGATAATATTTCAGTACATCTATCTTGTGGATACTTAGAAGCATGATATTTCATTATATAATGCAGTATAAATGGGGAAGATGTAAACCCAAATATTAATGTAAGGTACCTATAAGCTTCTAGTTGCCCATTGTTAAACCACAAGAAAGTGAACCTATTCATGTCCACTTTATCTTTTAACCTTATCATCAAAAACGCCTGCTTTACGTCACTCATCACAACAGTACGATTCGTTCTGAACACAAGTAGTAGCTTTAAAAGTGAATTCATGAGGTCATAACCACTGTAAGCTGCTTCATTTAAAGATGGAAGAGTTTTATTACTTTTAAGGGAACAATTAAAAACTGGTCTTATTTTAGTAGTTACTTGTTCTGATTGCCTTATTATAGGGCGATGAGGAATGAATTTATATTTACAAATATCTGAAGGATCATTAAAATTTATATTTACTTTTTCAATTATTTTATCATTCAGTTGACTTTCAAAGACTTTATTGTATTCATTTATTAAATTATTTTGAGTTAATTTAGCAAACACTCTATTAGCTATATTTAAAGATATTTTAAAATTATTAGGAACTAATTCTATTTTGTCTTCATACCAAGGAAGACTTACACATGATAATGGTTGTCTTTGAAAATCATATTCTGATTAAATAATTGAACCTGACATTTATCTACAGTGTTCAGAATTTCCTCGTTCTGCTTGATGCCCAATGATTCCAGGCTAAACAGATTTTCCAAACCATTGTCAATATCAGAATCCAAAAACTGTTCAATGGGATTGAAATAACTTTTGGATGGTTCTAATACGAAATACACTTGTGTATTTAGCCTCCTGTTATTACATTCAGAATCATTTATATGAATTATAGCATTATTTGCTTCAACTTTTGACTGAGTTATGAAATTATTAACTTTTTTACTTTTTCTGGCCTCAACCAAACGCACAATTTGTTCTCTACTTAAAAAATTATAAATATTACCTATTGGAATTAATTTATTATTGCCAATATGTAAACAATGACCACTTGCAAAAGGTACAGTCTGAAAGGCTGGAAACAAGTCTATAATTTCTATGCCAAGTAAAACATCTACTTTAATATGACTATTTACAGGAGAATTATTAAAATTATTGTCAGCAAAATTTAAACCATTAAGTTTCATATTTTTAATAACATCAGGAATGCCATCTACTTTATAATTTATATTTAATTCATCATCTATTAGAAAAGGAATGAAAACTATTCTTTTAAAAACTCTGACTCCAATCAATGTTTGATGAAACCTTTAAATTTTTACTTGAGGAAGTTTGAACTTCATATTCTATTATAGGAAGACTATTTATATTAGGTATTAACTTTTCAGCAGCTTCTCTAGAGATATAAGACCTACTTGAAGCTGTATCGATTAAACATCTGAAAACCTTTTCTTTACCACTGTAAACCATATTTAATGAAGTGGTAGGCGGAATGTATTCATTCTCTAAACTTTGATGAAAAGTTATGCAATGATTGGTCGTTTTATTTACCACCTCACTAACATTAACATTACCATAATGCGTTGCTATGTGTGACTACTTCCACACTTACATGGAAACCTCATTTTATTATTGTTACCAAAACATTGTGCTTGTGGATGGTTACCAGCACACTTTTCGCATAACCCCAACTCCCTAACTCTATTAATACGACCTTCATAATTATTGTACACAGGACATAATCCTAATGAATGAGGCCCAGAACATAATTTACAAACCTTCTCAACCTCTTTTACTTTATTACCTGAGGTTTGAAAATTGGCTAAAGAATGTTGTTTATTGTTAGCATTATTTTGAGATGTTTTTTCTTTTTGAGGAGTAACAGGTGTACTTTTACTTTTAAATTTAAGTTTGTCACCTACTGTTTTTTCTGAGGAAGAGCTAGTGCATATTAAAGCTTTTATTATATCCTGATAATTTTCAAGAACTTCATTTATGTCAGGATAATTATGACCTACTTTTCTTATTAGGTCCTTTAGAAAAATTTTAGGAAGCTTTTTTACCACTATATGTGACAACAAACAACAGCCTGGACTCTTTGAGATTGTAAAATCCAAATTATGCACCTTTAGATCATAAATAATTGCCCTGATTTTATTTAATGCCTTTTTTAAAGATAAAAAATCTTTATCATATTTGGATTCTATATTAATAGCTATCAAAGAGGCAAACAAGTCATTTGTTATAGTTGTTACATCCAAATATTCTGCTTTCAACAATTCTAATGCTACTTTATAATGCTCTGGTATTATTGATAAATGAGAAATACAATACTTAAAGGATAATCCTTCAAAAAACTTAAAAGGTACATTAATTTAACAGAGTCACCAAGTTTAGGGTTATTACCAACAATATTCATGAACTGATTTAGAAAAACTTGAAAACTAATTTTATTTACATCCCCATCAAAAACAGCACAACTCATGATAGGTAATTTTACATTAGCAGTATGATCAATACTGTTTAAAGCTTCCACAAAACTGTCAGAAATTGTAGGTTCTGTTTTTGCAGCCTGTTTACTTTCAATATAATCATTAAAACCACTAATCTTAAGTTCTAAATTAAAATAATATTCACTCTGGCTTTCCAATTCCAATTCCATTGTAATGCCTTCAATTTCATGGTTCATTAAAATTTCTATCATTTTTTCATCCAATTCTTTTATTTTTATTACCAAAGAATTAATTTCATTTAATTGTAATTTACAGAAATTAATACCTAAAGAGTCATTATCCTTTAAAGTACTCAATTTATTGCTTATAAAGGTAATACGTGATTTTAGCGTTGAACGCTTTTTCTTATAATTACTAAAATCTTCCATTTTATTCAAAAATTCTTTATTCAAAAATATTTATTTACAAAATTACTTAAATAATGTTAATATAAGGAATTAAAAACATTTAAAGGCTCACAACTACTCTAGGCCTTCTTAAACGAGTGTGCAAAAAACTAAGTTTCAACTCTAGGGTCATTATCTTAAGAACACAAATTCTTAGAAAATTGCATTATTTAAATTATTTTCATTACGAAAGCGCAACCACACAGCTTTATTAATAATACTATACATTAATTAAGAAAATATTAACTATATTATAACAAAAAATCACAATAAGTAAGGTTCACTTAACTAGTAAAT
>JABUQX010134756.1:0-2500 GCA_015478945.1 Trachelipus rathkii | reverse complement strand
ACGTTATAGAGAGTTGTGTTGTTTGTGTAAAGAAAGGGATAAAAGAGAATAAATAAAGTACGTTAGATGGTTTGGTCATGTGGAAAGGATGAGATGGATGTTGCTGTTAAACGTATTGTATAGTGTGAGTGTGTGTTAGGGAATCGGACCGGGCGCGGAGACCGAAAAAAAGTGGATGTATGTCAGTGAACGCGAAATGCCTGGAGGAGCAGAAAATGTGAGTTTTGCAGAGAGCGAGAAGAATGGTGGTACAGTAGGAGTGAATGGCGGGGTTTTTGTGAGGGGGTTATAATTGTGGCCCACCTGGGTCCAGGGGGATGAAACCCTACATTAACGAGTATGCACATCAGTGGGGGTCCATGCGCAGGTCCCGTGAAGCTCTAGGGTGGATATAACCTATATATATATATATAATATATGAATGTATATATATATATTATTACTTATATATATATAATATATATTATATTATTATATATTATATATAATATATATATATATATTATATATATATATATACTTTATATAATAAATAGTATATATATATATATATATATTTATATATATATATATATATATAGTATATATATATATATATATATATATATATATATATATATATTATATATATATATATGAATGAACAGTTTGGAAGGAGGGAATGAATTGAGACTTACAAGGGAATAGGAAGCTCTTCTGTAAAGAAGCCCGCGGAAAGGTTGAGAATGAGAATAAGGGGAATCTTGCTTGGAATTAATAAATAGAGGTATGGTGCCTCTTGTACTTGATGAACTTCATGTGGAGATTTGTAGAGAGGATGTGTGTGAAAGAAAACACTTCGACAAATCTGCACAATATTTAGACAAGTAATGACTCGAACCTGGGTTAAGTTGAATGTGTGTAGGATTTGATGCGTGCATAAGAAGGAATTAGGTATTGGGTATGAGGTTATTACAAGGAGGAGAGGGTAATGAGTAGAGTTGAAAAGAGTTGAAGAATAGGTAAATCTGTGCTAGCGTATAGATGAAATACTTGGGTGATATGATCAAAGACGGAGGCGAGATGAAGATTGATTTTGGATTTGGATAGCTGGTGTTAATGAAAAGCGTTTAAGAGGTATATTTCAAGGGATTGGAGGAGAGCGGTAATAGTACCCTTTATTATAAGGTAAGGGAGAAAAGGGGAACTTGTAGAAATTATAGGGGAATAAGTTTATTGAGTATTGTAGGGAAGGTATATGCTGGTATTTTTGGTCGAAAGAGTGCGTTCGAGTGAACACTGCAAGGACTGTATTTGGTGGAAGAACAAGGTCGCGTTTAGGGAGTAGGGTACGAGGGATGTGTGGATCAACTTTACCATTGAAGAACAATGATATGATGAGAGAAAATGATCGGGAAAAGAAGAATAAATTGTATTTAGGTTTCTTATTGGTTATTTGCAACAGGACGTATATAGAGTTACTTAAGGAATGGCTCTACTGGCAGGTGTAGTGATATATATGGTAGTTGTGTGGCTAGGCTTCTGTAATGGAATCAAAGTATGTATTGACGATAGTGCAAGCTTGTTGTTAAGAATACAATGGTTGTCAATTGGTGATTGGTTCTAGGATTAACAGCGGAGTAAGACAGGGTTGTGGTGTTATGTCTCCTTGGTTATCAATTTTGCTCATAGCGATGGAGGTTAATGAAAAGAAATTCGCAGGTCGGGATGACAGGAAATGTTGTTTGTTTAGAATGGCTGGAGAATTGTGAGAGATGAGTGGAGGGTGCTCCTACCTACTAATATGCGGTATAATTGGACCTTTCTGTGTGGCGAATCTGAAAGAAAGTTTTGACGAGGCATTTGTAGAGTAGATATTCGGCCAGGGTGTTGGTTAAAAGGAAGGGCGCTTAAGTTCACGTGGATAAGAGTAAGATTATGGTTGTGAGTGAGGACACTCCTCAGTGTGAAGTTGTGTTAGATGTGAAGCAGCTGGAACAAGTGTCTGAGTTTAAAATATTTTAGAAGTTATATTGTTAGGATGAGAAGCGGATACGTACTCGATGCAGTGAGTTTTGTAGTAGGAAAGTTGTGGTATGCAGGAGGTGCTTGGTGGGCAATTATAATTCGTTGGCCGTCGTTAATGTATTATAATGTGGGATGAACTTAAGTTCTTGAGATGTGCTAGTGTTTAAACTTATATAGAGGGATATGGTTCATTCTGTTTACCCGTGTTTAAGTGTATGGTAGATGAGACTATAGTCTGGAATAAGAAATATAGAGATCTATAAAGTTCAATGTGTTCAGATATAGGACAATCTTAGGGGATTGTTGCTTTTTGGTTTGAGAAGAATTTTATAAAGAGAGGAATCTTGTAATATATATAGAGAGAGGATGTGAGTGGCTCTTGGTGGGTTGAAGAAAGGAGTAAAATGAGAGGAATAAATGAAAGTAATGTTAAGAGTATGTATTCTCTACGAAAGGCATCAAATGATAGTCGGTTGGTTAACGCGGATTTTTG
>JABUQX010134755.1:32500-35000 GCA_015478945.1 Trachelipus rathkii | reverse complement strand
CTTCACTCCACACATACTATTATTATACATATATATATATATATATATATATATATATAAAGTTATATATGTTGTTAATATTATATATATATATATATATATATATATATATATATATATATATATATATATTACAATCAGTATTATTATTATATATATATATATATATACTACATATATTAAAAAGTTAGATGTTATTATTATTGATATTACATATAAATTACATATTAGTTATATATATATATATTATATATTACATATATTATTATTATTACATATTATTAGTTGTTATTATACATCTATTATTGTTACATATATATATTATTATATTATTACATATACATACATATATATTATTATTATTATTACATGTACATTATATATATTATATAAATATTATTAGCATATTATTATTATTATTATATATATATATATATATATATATATATATATATTATATATATATATATTATTATTATATATTATATATATATATATTATTTCCATATATTAGTTATTATATTATTATTACATATACATATATATTATTATTATTGTTATATATATATATATATAGTTATATTACATATTACTACATATATATCTTTACATACAAAGATATGGTTATATATATATATAATATATATATATATTATATATATATATATATATATATATATATATATATATATATATATATATATATATATTTATATATATATTAGTGTTAGCGCTTGTGCCAGAACATCGTATGTGATTGTTTCCCTCCGAGTGATCTTTATTATGTCAATTTAGGCTTTAATGTTTCTTTAAGCGTTATCGTTCAAGCATTATTTTTAAATATCTTTGCTTTTTTTTGGTGTTTTTTTTTTTGCTTTTTATTTATTTTTTATTTTCAATGTGTTTTAATGCTTAATTCTGCAAAGAATTTCATCGGAAAAGTTTACCGCTCTAAATTTTAAGTTAAGTTTTAGTTTATTTTTTTTAACATTAAATCTTTTTTTTTTTTATATACATTTTTAGATATTATAGGGTTCTATTATTTTCCTTTTAGTTAATATTATATTTTATGTGTCTATTTTTATGTTTAATACGAAACCGCCCCCTTTGTTATTTGAGTTTCTGTTTCATATAACCCAGTTGGTGCTCGATCATGCACTCACATGCCTATTTATTTGCTTTATTGTTATTTATCATAGATTGTCTTGATTTCCTTTAATTAGTTTTAATTATTTATACTATTAGAAATTATTGTATACATCATGAGTTAAGTTTGATGAGTATATATATATATAAGGTTATAAGGTTATACAATTAGGTTATATATATATATATATATGTTATATATATATATATATATATATATATATATATATATATAGTATATATATAGCAGCTACATATATATATATTATTATTATATATATATATATATAAATATGATATAGTTGTATATATATATATATATATATAGCAGTAAAGTATATATATATATAAGTATATATATATATATATATATATATATATATATATATATATATTAAAATAAAGTTGTGTGTGTAGATGTGAGTGTGTGTGTGTGCGCGTGCGTGTGTATGTGTATTGAGTAAACGTGTATTAGTTTTAACTATTAGTAATTATTGTGTGTAAGAGTATGTGTGTGGCGTTTGTCCGTGTGTATATATATATATTTGTGTGTGTGTGTGTGTGTGTGTGTGTGTGTGGCTGTTTGTATGACTGGTCAGAGTAGATGTGTAGGTGGGCGCAGGCGGGGGTTTTCCATTGACTTTGCCAACGTGCGTGGCGTACGTGCTAACTCTCAGCCTAACATTTTATTACTGTCTGAGACCCAGCTGGCCAGAGATTCTTTTTCAAATAAATTTAATATCTCCAACTATAATTTTAATATAATTCCGACTGAATGGTGGGTCTGTGCCTATATAAACATAAACACTCCTGTAACACGTCTCGAGAATCTTGAATCTCCTAACTTCGATGTTCTATGGCTTAAAATCTTTCTCCCTACTACTATCATTATCTTGTGTTTCTGCTACCCCCTAATAATATATTATTACTTCTCATGAGACTGTTACTTCTTCCCATCCAAATGCCGAGGTCCCTCTATTTAGGGGATTTCAACGAACACCACACTGGAGTGGTTGGGCTCCTCTCACACTGATGCAGGTAGAGGAGGCCAAAACATTTAGTATTCTCAACGATCTGAACAGTTAATTCATGGAACTCCACACATTACCGAAGATCGACCCAACCACTTGAACATCGCTCGACTTATGTTTAACACCACTACTCCTTCAAGCTATAAGTAAATACACCATTCTTCCTCCTATTGGTAACTCTGACCATAATCTTATAGCTCTTTGGCTAATAGTATTTCTCCAGCAGCTCCACCATGCCCTAAACGTACTTCTGGCACTTTAATCGGGCTGATTGGGGGGCTCTGCGTCGTTCAACGCCAACTGCTCTTATGGAATGAATCCCC
>JABUQX010134755.1:10000-27500 GCA_015478945.1 Trachelipus rathkii | reverse complement strand
TGCGGATAGCTTATGATAAAGCGCCCGGTTACTGTTAACTCAGCAACGCGGATTTCCAGTGTTCGAATCCCGCTGATGAAGAGTAAAATCTTCTGTGACTCATTCATTTAAAATGAATTATGAGACTAAATGTTCCTCAACTTTCTTTAACGCAAGATGTTCAGACCTGGAATAGTAGCTGGTGTTACGCTTGAGAGGCTGGGAAAAATAAATGAAAGCTGCCCAAATTTCTATGCCTCGGAACAAACACAAAGGTGAAAGGCTTGACAGATGATGTGATAATACGATTTTAAGTAATTGTATTACTCTTCTTAAACCGTTTGAAGAGGAACTAAGACTATTATCTCAGGAAATTCTTGTTTGCCAGATTCCTCTAGCTGCAACGATGAAAGCTGTGCGCTATTAAAAGTAAGAACTTCAGCAAGTGACAGAAACACCAATGCCAGAGCAGAGATACAGATTCTCAAAACTGCAAACGATTACGACCTGCACAGTAACTTTTCTGGGTCCCAGATGTACAAACCAAATTCCCTCGGAACCACGTCTTTCACAAAGGGTTGTGATTAGCATGGCTATGATGAAATGCTGCTAAAGCCAGAAATTTCACCAATATAAAAAGGAAAAGATTGCAGAAACAGACACACATTTACCATCTGTAGCGAAACCATTGCAGAATCCATAAAAACGTTCTTTGGCTTCTAGCATGACAGCTATGAAGAATCTTGTTCAGAGGTGTCAAAGGACTCTGTCATTGATCGAAGATTATCAAAAGCAAAAACTCTTGGAATCAGATAAAGATCCATTGGTTTGATGGCGTGATAATTGTAAAGCTTTTCATTTTTGAGAACTCGGCAGGGAATTCCCGCATGCTGCCTTCAAAAAGTGTAGATGGCGAGCATCTTTCAGCGATGCAGATCCTTTACTACGAAGAAAAGAGAAGCAAACTCTCCCTTTAAAGGGCTTTAGTTTTTTTTAACATAATTTGAGAATTAATAATTTCAAGTATTATTCTACATATAACCTTTTGGGCTGAGGCGGGGAAAGAGATTGGTGGGTAAAAGAGTTGGGTCCATATCTCGCAATCTGGTAACACAGGTATATATATATATATTTATATATAGGTAAGTATATAAGGTTGTTGTTGTTATATATATAGCAGTATATATATATAAAAGTGGTATATATATATATATATATTACATTTCTTTATTTATTTGAGATATTAATATAAATATAAATGGTAAAAGTATATAATGAAAAGCGAAATATTTATATATATATATATATTAGTTATATTATATTATATATATATATATTATTATTATTATTATTATTATATACATATATGTTATGAGAGTTATATTATTATATGTTATATTAATAGTTATATATATATATATATATATAACAATATATTATTACATATATATATATTTTATTATTATTAATATTATTATTATATATATATATATATATATTACATATATACATATATATATTATATATTTTAGAGTATATATATATATATATATATATAAATAAAGATATATATATATATATATATATATATATATATATATATATATATATATATATATATATTGATAATATATATGTATATATTGATATACTCTCTTTTTATTATATTTTATATATATATATAATATATATATATATATATATATATATATATATATATATATATATATATTATATAAGGGTTATTACATACATATAAAATTATTAGTGATAAAACTAGTGTTAATGAAAATAGTGAGTGTTAATAATTAGTATAAGTATTAATGTTATTGATAATAATAGTGTTAGTAATGGTAATATTGTCACTGATGTTAGTGTAATATATCTATGTGTAGGTTCTGAATGACTTACATGTATATATGTGTATGTATGTATGTATATGTATATGTATATGTATATATATATATTTTTTATATATTTATATTTATTTATTTATATAAAGCGCCCGGTAGCTCAGTGGTAGAACACTCTGTTAAAACAAAGCGAAGGGTCCATGTTCATTAACTGGTCGGGTGGGGAGAATGCAGCCGCCTCCCTGGCGCCTAGCTTCGTCCCGCCTGACGTCAAACGAGTACACCTCCCTCCTTTCCTTGATTAGGCCTGCCCGTGAAAGTGCTATGTATGGGTTTATATAGATTTATATATCGGATTTTGTTTGTATAGTATATATATATATATATATATATATATATATATATATATATATATATATATATATATATATATATATATATATATATATATATATATATATATATATATATATATATATATATATATAAATATATATATATATTATATGGCGGAGTGATATCGATATTGAATATACCAACTAAGTAAGAACGGCGTACGCAGACCTAGAAAATGCTCATTTCTCGTTTAGCAAGGATAGTGGAAAGTTATAGAAACTGGTGTGTGAAACTGGAATTGTCTTGAGCGTCTTCAAAAAAAAGTAAAAAGTCGATTTTTGAGTAATTGGTTCGTGGAACTCACTGGATTTGAGTTTAGTGGAAGTAAAAGTTTAAGATCATCAATTCCCCAAAGCTGGGTAAGTTATCTTTTATTTTGGAAAGTTTAAACTAAAATTGGAAGATTTTGGCTATTTTGTTACTATATTTATGAAAACCGGTCAGAAAGTGAATAATGCGAATTAAAAGCAGGAACTAACGTTAAAATCAGGATTGAGGAGTTGAGAAGGAAAATGTAAAAAGACAGGCCGAGATATATTTTAAATTAGGTTATTGGAGACGGTTATAGGGTTGAGTTAAGGAATTGTGTTATTGAAGTGTTACGTTACTATTTTAGGGTTTTGGAGACGGTTATAGGGTTGAGTTAAGGAATTGTGTTATTGAAGTGTTACGTTACTATTTTAGGTTATTGGAGACGGTTATAGGGTTGAGTTAAGGAATTGTGTTTTTGAAGTATTACGTTACTATTTTATGATTAAGTTACCACTGGTTTGTGCCAAGTCGTGTCCTATTTTGTAAATATTTATAGCTAGTTACTGGATTGCCGAGTTTGTGGAGGAATAGGAAGTAAAGTTACGATGGAATTGAGATACGGAGTACAGGCAAAAGTATGAATGTAGGGTTAAAGGTTTGAGAATTGAACGTGAAATTATTATTATTATTATTATTATTATTATTATTATTATTATTATTATTATTATTATTATTATTATTATTATTATTATTATTATTATTATTTTGCTTTTACCGGTATGTTGTGTGAATGTAAAGAGGCCTCTGTAGAAGTGTGTATATATTAGGTTAGGGTTTTAATTAATAACAGTTTATTATTATTATTATTATTATTATTATTATTATTATTATTATTATTATTATTATTATTATTATTATTATTATTATTATTATTATTATTATTGTATTATTATAATTATTTTTATTATTATGAGTATTATTATTATGTGTTATTATTATTATGAGCATTATTAATATTATTATTATTATTATTATTATTATTATTAAAGAATTAGTACATTTTTATCACAATTATTATTATTGATATTATTATGATTGTGAATATTAAAAAATGTTTTCACTATTTATAATTTTTATTATTATTATTATTATTATTATTATATTATTATTATTATTATTATTACTGTTACGTCTTTTAACGGTGGTGGTATTATTATTATTATTATTATTATTATTATTATTATTATTATTATTATTATTATTATTATTATTATTATTATTATTATTATTATTACTATTACTATTACTATTACTATTACTATTATTATTATTATTATTATTATTATTATTATTATTATTATTATTATTATTATTATTATTATTATTATTATTATTATTATTATTATTATATTATTATTATTATTATTATTATTATTATTATTATTATTACTGCACTTATGTCAATATATCTGATGGAGGGTTTTCTTTCAAGGGAACCAAACCGGGAACCAAATACTGGGATTTATTTGGCTGAAGCCTGACCCCAACCCGGAAGGATTTATTTAATTGAAACCTGGCCCCAACCCGGACGGATTTATATTGGGTTTTGCTGAAACCTGGCCCCAACCCGGAAGGATTTATTTAATTGAAACCTGGCCCCAACCCGGAAGGATTTATTTAACTGAAACCTGACCCCAACCCGGAAGGATTTATTTAATTGAAACCTGGCCCCAACCCGGAAGGATTTATTTAATTGAAACCTGGCCCCAACCCGGAGGATTTATTTAACTGAAACCTGACCCCAACCCGGAAGGATTTCACACTAGCCTGGCCCCAACCCGAAGGATTGATTTATTTAACGAAACCCGGCCCTGCAACCTCGGGAGCGATTTATTTAATTGAAACCCGGCCCCAACCCAGGAAGGATTTATATCGGGTTTTAACGGAAACTCAACAACCTGAAGGATTTATACTGGGCTTTCATCTGGAGAGTGATTCTAACCGGACCATTTTGGATCGCTTTCACCTGGATTGGGAGGGTGCCTGAGTGTACCCCACCTTCACCCGATTGAGGGTACCTGCAGCTCCCCCCCCACCCTTCTCCTGGGATTGGGAGGGCACTGCAGGTACTCCCACCTGGGATTGGGCCGGAGTGGTACCCGAGTGTACCCCACCTTCACAGGAACTCAAGGGAAGTCTATTTACTATTTATTTTCCCTAAGACATTAAAGTTCCCTTAACATTTGTAACTGTAATCAAGTGACCCAGTTGAGAGGGTGTAATGACTTAGTGACCCTTTTACTTATAATAAACTCACGGTGTTGTTAATATTTCAATACGGAGTTCTAGTTATACTGGTCAGACAGTTTGCCCGGTTGTATAGTGACCCTGATCGTCACAGATTTTATTATTTATTTTTCTATTTTATTTATGCTTTTGATATTCGTGAATATTTACTGATATAGTACTGGAATTATTTTATTTATTGATATTTTGGGGGTTTATAATATATTATTTAATTTACTTAACTTATTGATTTTAGTGGGAGTTAGTGGCTAGCCTGGTAGGATCTTATTTTGTGGGATACGATTGATTTATATTACTATTATCTTGTTTATGCACTGTAAATATATGATTAAAAACCCGTTTGTCTTATTCCTGGACCCTAGTTGGAGACTGCAGAACCCTTGTAGACCTCCCGCGTGTATGGTGGCTCAGACTGGTTAGTGTGTCCGGCAACATATTTTTGGTGGCCGTTTTGAGCAGTCTCTGATTGGGTCACAGGTTGAGGCAGGGTGATTTGATACTGAAATTTTTTTTTTTTTTTGATAAATTTTTTTTTTTTTTCTTAAAAGTATTTTTTGAAAAGGGGAAAACACTGCGTGCAATGTGCACACACACACACACACAGGGGTGATAATTTTTTTTTTTTTTTTGATTTAGTGTATTTTTTCAGATACTGGTAATTCACGATGGGGACTGAAGAAGAGGTTAAGAAAGATGAGGCTTGTGGAGGTTCCAAGGTTATGGAACATCTGGAAGGACTCCAGGTGGCCTTGATAGAGGAGTCGAAGAATGTAGATAGAGAGAAGGTAGCGGCAATAATGAGGGGCTGTTTGCAGGTCTTGGAGGTACCAAAAGGTGAGAACCCGGTGATAGAACTGGAAAAAGGGAAGGACGATAAAGTGAATACGAATCTATCAGTGAGAAAAAAAGATTCGGTTAAAAGTAAACAAAGGGTACAATATGCACTACAATATAGAAATGAGCTTAATGACGAAACAGAAGATGAAATTTTTGAAAGAAAGACTGAAATGGATAACGAAAGTGACGAAATAAGAAGGAGGAAGCAACCAGTAAGGAAGTATACGTGTGATGAGAGCACGGTAACAGAAGTGGAGTCGGAGGTTGAATGCGAAGTAGATAAAGGAGGACAGTTATGGTTGAAAAGGCTAGTGGAACTAGAGAAATCAGGAATGGAGTCAAACTTGGCTGTAAACAGGGTTCTCATTATTTTGGCAGGTGAACTGCTAGAAGTGATGAGGACTTACAGCAGGGCAAATATTAAGGCGGTGAAACCATTGAAATACGGTGAAGAAAAGGTCCAAACGTTCGATGCCTTCATTGAAGACTTCGAGCGCTATGCGAAGGAGCAGCTCGGAAGTGACAAAAACAGATGGGTGGTAGAATTAAGGAACTTTTTGGAAGGTGGAGCATTAAGGATGTATTTCAGCATGTACAGGGCTAAGGTGAAATATGTCACGGTGGTTACAAGGTTGAGGAGCTGGTGCAAGGAGGGAAAGGATAGTGAGGTCATGGATCTCCAGAAGGAGTTCTGGAGAATGGAGATGAAGAGGAAGGAGAAAATCGCGGAATTTGCATTACGGATGCAGACAACCTATGAGGCTGCAACTGACGAAGAACAAAGAGATAAAGAGACACTGAAAAAGCAATTTATAAGATGCCTGCCCAAGAAAATAGCAAGACGATTTAAGTTACGGATGGGAGGCGAAAAGGAAATCTGAAGGTGAGATGGAAAGATATGGTGAACTGGGCTCGTGACGAGGACGAACTGGATGAAAACACGGAACCGGAGGCTGATACAATTCCGATATGGGCGGCCATCCCTCAAGGAGAAGAAAAAAGGACGTATGCAGACAGGGTGCGGTATGGACAACCGGCACCACAACGTAGTAGTGGACCAAGGGAGTATGATAGAAGGTCTGGTGGACCGAATAGTGGACCAGGGTTAAGGTGCCATCATTGTGACAAGGTTGGGCACATGAAACGTGACTGCTGGCGGTTTAATGGATGGTGCTTGGCTTGTGGGAGCGGTGAACATAGACTGATGGATTGTCCAATAAGAAGAGGACAAGGATTCCAACGTAGGAGTGAAAACAACGAACAGGGACAAGAGACTCAGAGAGTAGTGGAAAGAAAATGTTTCTTGTGTGAGGAGATCGGACACTGGCGTGACAAAAGAACAGATATAAAGCAACCTAAACCAATGGTTCGGGAAACGAACTTGCTCCGCCATCAGCCGGGACGTGTCGGAGCCAGCCACAACAGGGATAAATAAACAGGAGGCCCCGGTTATTCAGGACAGGTGGATAATGAATCCGGAGGCAGAGGAGTTTGTTACAGGTCAAGGTGGAAGGGTGATTGGGTCATTGCCCCAACGTATACAAAGGAGACAGAAAAAGGAGGTTATGGAAATAATGTCCGGAGTTTACAATACAACGGGTGATACAGGAATGATGGGTGTTGACAGTGTGAAGATTGCATCTCTGATAAAGTTTAACGTAAAATTGGATGGTGTGGAAATGTTAGCAGCGGTAGATTCGGGATCCCAATACTGTTTGATAGGGAAAAAGGAGCTCGGGAAGATTCCGAATCCGACGGTAATAAGCAAGGAAATGAGATTGAGAGGTCTGGGTGATCCTCAAAAGAGTGTAGAGTCTCATCAAACAGTGATCTTGGAGGTCACTATTGATGGCATTAAGTACGGACAATTGGAATTTTTGGTTCTTGAGGACTTAAAGGAAGGAGTAATGTTAGGTATGCCTTTCCTGGTGGGAAATAGCATAAAGTTTGACATTAGGGATGGATCAATTAGACGTTATGGTGATAATGGTGTACGAGAACAAGTATACGTAATGGGTGGAACTGAAAACTGTATAAGAACGGTAACAAGGATTCCGGTACATACAACGGAGACAATTGTGATTGATAAGAATAACTGGGTACCGGTTAAAGTAAAATGGAAGTCGAAACAGGTCAAACCAAGGAGTAATGAAGGGCAGTACCGTACAAAACCGGAGGAGCTATTGGTAGAAGGTAGAGAAGATTGCAAAAAGGGATATAACCACCGATTTAAGGTTTTACCTGGTTTGGTGAAATGGAATGAGGAGGAAGGTACGGTACTGTTAAAGAAATTAATACCGGGATCCTTAAAGTTAAACACAGGTGAACAAATAGGAATAGCACATTTGCTAGTAGATGAGGATAAATTAAGGGGAAGTATGGGGTCACAACATGTACAGTAAATACAACGGTACGGGAAGTGATAGAACGAGGAGATGAACAAGAATGGACGAAGGAAAAGTTGAAAGACGAAATTAAATTCATGGAGGAGTTACATTCAGAACAGATCGAACAAATTTTGGAGGTGTTGTGGAAAAACAAAATGGCTTTTAGCAGGAGTGATGCGGACGTTAGTCAAACTGCGATGACCCCATATAAGATTAGATTGCATGATTACACACCAATTTACCAGCGGGCGAGGAGATTTGATCAGAAAACCAATCAGGAGATTGAACAGCAGGTGGAGGAGTTATGTATGAAAGACATAGCTGAGCCTTGCGCAGCGGAATGGAGTTCACCGGTGGTGCCGATCCGTAAAAAGGATGGTACACTGAGGCTATGTGTGGACTATAGAAGGTTAAATCAGGTTACGGAGGCAGATAAATTTCCAATGGCGAATATTCAGGAAACTATTTACGCATGTCACGGGGTTAGGTACTTTACTAGCATGGATCTGGTTAAGGGCTACTATCAAATGAACCTGGCAGAGGATAGTAGAGACTTCACGGCTTTCTCCACGGTGAGCGGACAGTACCGGTTCAAAAGATTAAGCTTTGGCTTAAAGAACGGTCCAGCAGCGTTTCAGCGAGAAATGCAAAGGATAATGACGGGATTTAGTAAAGATAAGGTGGTGGTGTACTTGGATGATGTGTTATTAATGTCAAAAAGTTTCGAGGAGCACTTGCTGCTGATAGACAAAGTACTACAACGGTTTTGTGAGGCCAACGTAAAGATCAAAGTTGGGAAATGTAGTTGGGTGCAAAAAGAAGTAAAGTTTCTTGGACATATAATCAGTAGAACGGGGATCAGGAAGCTTCCGGAGTTTGTAGAACAGGTTGATAAACTGGAGAGGCCAAACACTGTTGGAGAGTTAAGAAGGTATCTGGGCATGATAAACTTTCAGAGGAAATTTATAAAGAACTGTTCGGAGGTGGCAGCACCCCTTAATGCACTAACGGGAGGCAGACGGAAAGATGTGATTGAGTGGACGGAGGAAAGAGTGAAGGCATTTACAGGATTAAAAGAGGGAATGAAGGAATCGGTAGAACTGGCGTTCCCTGACTTTTCGGAAGGAGCGAACAAGCTGGAATTGTTTGTGGATGCCAGTGGTTCTGGTATGGGAGCTGGTCTATGCCAAAAACAAGGTGACGAAAGGAGGGTTATAGCCTTTAATTCACACTCTTTCAATGCGTGTGAGAGGAATGCGTCAACCATTGAACGGGAGTCCCTGGCGATAAGGTGGGGTATTAAAAGTTTCAGGCCGTTTCTGCTGGGCAAGGAGTTTACTTTATTTACGGACCATCGGCCATTGGTTTACCTGCACAAGATGAAGTTAGTTGACAGTAAGCTAGCACGAGTGTTGGACGACTTGAGTGAATACAGTTTTGAGATACAATACTACCCGGGGAAAGAGAACATCTTCGCAGATGCATGGTCCAGGTGTAACAGGAGGGATGATCAGGGTGAAGCACCGGTAGATCTGGATGTTTTGCCAAAAGGGTTAATCATAGTAAAGGAGGTCCCCGGTGGAGCAGACGCACTGTTTGTCAGCTTGCAAGTCGTTTTGGAGAATGCTCAGGTTAGGAACCTGGAAAGGGATCACAAGGCTTTAAGAGACAACTTAGCAACCACTTTAAGAGACAATCAGAAATTATATGGAATAGACAGACAACAGAAGATGCTGAAGTATTTAAAGGCATTACGATTACCTGGTAGAGAACCAATACCGGAGGTATTGCTGGTGGCAAGTGACTTGTTTAGGGTAATAGTCTGGTTGCACCATGGTACGTGCTGTTCTGTAAAGTATATTGGACCCAGGGTGAGAGAGGAAAACGACTTGAAAAACGTTCACATACAGGTGAGGGGTGGAACGCACTTTAACCCTTTGAGGGATGATGGTACGTTCAACAGGTGTACGGAAAATGCTATGGTGGACGAGCGTCCAACCCAGGAGGAATCACAGCAGGAAGAAGAGGAGTCAGAGGAGTCAGAGATCGACCGTACAAATGAAGAACTAGGAATTAACTTAATGATGAAGGAAAGAAAGCATGAGTCCCGGTTAAGTTGCAATCATATATTGAGAGGAGTAACTTGGCAAGAAGTTTGTATTGGTGAAGTGCGCAAGTGCGCATTTTTAGACACGGGAGCTGTAATTAGCCTGATCCAGAAGAGTGTGGTTGACGATTTAAACAATTTTGGACATATCTTAAGGAGTTGGGAAGTAGATTTGGTACTAAACGGAGTGGCTCAGGACATTGTGAAATGTAATCAGGCTGTGGAAGTGGAAATTAGCACTCGCTACAGAAGGGTGTTGTTTCCATTGGTGGTGATACCGGACGGGTTTATTCCAGCATGTATGTTGTTAGGAATGAATTACCTGGTGGAGGTAGAAGCGGCATTGGACTTTGGTGAGGGAATAGTGTGTCATGGAGATGACGCAGATGATGTGAGCGATTCATTTCTTGCAACGGTGAACGCATATAATGTAACAATTCAAGGTGAAAAAGAGGGTAATGTACTGTCGGCACAGGACATTATTGATCTTCAGGAAAGGTCAGAGGTGGTAAGGAGGTTGAAGGAAAAGGTGCAGAAGAAACAGACACTAACAAAAAAAGATACCCTATTCAAGGAATTTTTTAGGTACCGGAATGACTTCTTGATAAACAGGTCAATCTTAGTAAAGAAGATGGGACCAGGACAGGCTAGTGCAGTTATTGGATTTAAACAGGTGGTGAGTGTATGTGTCATAACACACCGGAACATGGCACATATTGGAAGGGACAAATTGTTGGACCTGGTGTCCAGGCACGTATGGCATCCAAGGATTTCATCGGTGGTACAGGAGGTATGTCGGACGTGCCCAAAGTGTCAATTGTATAAGATTGACCACCAGGTGATATTTCCGCCAATCTGGAAAATAGAGGTCAAGAACCCCTTTGAGCTGGTGGCAGTAGATGTAATGGCGATGCCGAAAACAAGGAAAGGGAATGTGGCATGTCTGGTGGCAATAGATCATTGCAGTAAGTGGGCTATGGTGAAGCCCCTAAGGGATAAATCGGCAAAGAGTGTGGTTGACGCTTTCGAGTGCGAAATGTTACCGGCTTTTGTGAGGTTACCCTACAAGGTACTGACGGATAACGGAGTAGAGTTTAGGAGTGGCAGGTTCGAGGAAATGTTGCGGAATTACGGTATTGGACACATCTACAGCAGTCCTTACAAGCCAGCAAGTAACGGGGCTGTGGAACGCGCCAATAGAACTTTTGCCGAGTTCTTAAGGAACATCATGGAAGAAGGTGCCGATTGGGATACTTCATTGACAAGGGCAGTGTTAGTTTACAATGGTACGAAGCATACGGAGTTGGGAATGTCTCCAGAGGAAAAACTAATGGTGGAAAGGCATGAAAAAGGAAGGGTGATACCAATCCCAAGGAGTCAACAGGAGAAATGGCGGGAAGGACACCCTAACTGGTTACCGTATGCGGTGGGTGTAAGGGTTAAAAGGAAGGTTGTCACGGTTGATAGGAGTTTAGACAAAAAGTTAGGCAAGAAATACGAAGGTCCATTTGTAATCACCAAGGTCATATCCGGAGGAATGTCGTATGACATACAAGGAAAAACAAAGGTAGCTAGGGTACATTACTCGCATTTAAAGGTGTGGGCGGATCCCCCGGAATACCTTAGACAGTATTTCCAGTGTGAGGAGGTGGAACCGGAGAAAAAGGAATACCAGGGAGAAATAGAAAGGATGGAACAGGTACGTGAAGAAGGTATAGTCCATGTACCATGGGTTGGACAAGTAACACAGGAGGCACAAACACCGAAGAAACAAGGAGCAAAAATCAAGGAAGCATGGAGATTGTTAAAACAGATGGCATTACAGGGAGTAACTGGTAAAAGAAGTGTGTCGGTGCAGACAGAGGACCAGGTTGGAGAAAATAAAGGCACCCAAACGGAGAGTGTCAACATGATACTTTCACCGGTGGAGACAAGTGAACACCTTGATTGGTTCGACGAGGTAGGAGTAGATAATGACCAGGAGAGCGAATTTGACATTGAAGCATTTGAGAGATCAATAGGGTTCCCAAAAGACAGTTACACGTTCGGAGTAAGGGTCAGCGACAAGAGTGAGGAGGAAACGGATTTAGGTTTAGACGAGGTAGTGGATTCAATTGAAAACCTGGAGATGGTACCTACTGAGAACCAAGATACAGATTTTGAGACACACGAGGAAGATCAGGTGGAGGAAGTAGAAGAAGTCAATATCGAGGTGACTAGCCCCGAGGGTTCAGAATATAGGCCAAGATCGATTTATGAAGAGCTTATGGAAGTAGGTGAAGTCCCGGACGCTATGATGATTGGTACCAGTGCTAGACAACAGGAACGGAGGGCATCAGAACCAGAGGATCTGTGCAGGGCACCGTTTACAAGGTCGAGAGGATCGGTACCGGAACAGCCAAACGTAATGAGGAGGGTTATAGAATATGAGAAAAGGACCGAAGCACGAAGGAGAGCATCAACCGGAAGGATGGAGTAAGGTAGAAGGTTGGCGCTAATTTTTTTCTTTTTAAGATTGTTGCACAATCTTGGAGGGGGAGTTATATGGCGGAGTGATATCGATATTGAATATACCAACTAAGTAAGAACGGCGTACGCAGACCTAGAAAATGCTCATTTCTCGTTTAGCAAGGATAGTGGAAAGTTATAGAAACTGGTGTGTGAAACTGGAATTGTCTTGAGCGTCTTCAAAAAAAAGTAAAAAGTCGAAGTGATTTTCGAGTAATTGTTTCGTGAAACTCACTGGATTTGAGTTTAGTGGAAGTAAAAGTTTAAGATCATCAATTCCCCAAAGCTGGGTAAGTTATCTTTTATTTTGGAAAGTTAAAACTAAAATTGGAAGATTTTGGCTATTTTGTTACTATATTTATGAAAACCGGTCAGAAAGTGAATAATGCGAATTAAAAGCAGGAACTAACGTTAAAATCAGGATTGAGGAGTTGAGAAGGAAAATGTAAAAAGACAGGCCGAGATATTTTTAAATTAGGTTATTGGAGACGGTTATAGGGTTGAGTTAAGGAATTGTGTTATTGAAGTGTTACGTTACTATTTTAGGTTTTTGGAGACGGTTATAGGGTTGAGTTAAGGAATTGTGTTATTGAAGTGTTACGTTACTATTTTAGGTTATTGGAGACGGTTATAGGGTTGAGTTAAGGAATTGTGTTTTTGAAGTATTACGTTACTATTTTATGATTAAGTTACCACTGGTTTGTGCCAAGTCGTGTCCTATTTTGTAAATATTTATAGCTAGTTACTGGATTGCCGAGTTTGTGGAGGAATAGGAAGCAAAGTTACGATGGAATTGAGATACGGAGTAGAGGCAAAAGTACGAATGTAGGGTTAAAAGTTTGAGAAGTATAGTGTATGGGCAAGGCGTGAAAGTTTATTATTATTATTATTATTATTATTATTATTATTATTATTATTATTATTATTATTATTATTATTATTATTATTATTATTATTATTATTATTATTTTGTTTTTACCGGTATGTTATGTGAATGTAAAGAGGCCTCTGTAGAAGTGTGTATATATTAGGTTAGGGTTTTAATTAATAACAGTTTATTATTATTATTATTATTATTATTATTATTATTATTATTATTATTATTATTATTATTATTATTATTATTATTATTATTATTATTATTATTATTATTATTATTAATATTATTATTATTATTATTATTATTATTATTATTATTATTTATTATTATTATTATTATTATTATTATTATTATTATTATTATTATTATTATTATTATTATTAGTATTAGTATTATTATTATTATTATTATTATTATTATTATTATTATTATTATTATTATTATTATTATTATTATTATTATTATTATTATTATTATTATTATTATTATTATTATTATTATTATTACTAAGCTGGCTGCCTTTATATTATTATTATTATTATTATTATTATTATTATTATTATTATTATTATTATTAGTTTATTATTATTATTATTATTATTATCATTATTATTATTATTTTTATTACATTATTATTATTATTATTATTATTATTATTATTATTATTATTATTATTATTATTATTATTATTATTATTATTATTATTATTTTTTTTATTATTATTGGTTATTATACCGCACTTTATGTCAATATACGATGGAGGGTTTTCTTCAAGGGAACCAAACCGAACCAAATACTGATTTATTGGCTGAAGCCTCGACCCCAACCCGAAGGATTTATTTAATTGAAACCTGGCCCCAACCCGGACGGATTTATATTGGGTTTTGCTGAAACCTGGCCCCAACCCGGAAGGATTTATTTAATTGAAACCTGGCCCCAACCCGGAAGGATTTATATCGGGTTTTAACGGAAACTTGGCAACAACCTGAAGGATTTATACTGGGCTTTTATCTGGAGAGTGGTTCTAATTCGGACCATTTTGGATCGCTTTCACCTGGATTGGGAGGGTGCCTGAGTGTACTCCCCACCTTCACCCGGATTGGGAGGGTACCTGAGTGTACTCCCCACCTTCACCTGGATTGGGAGGGTACCTAGTGTACTCCCCACCTTCACCTGGATTGGGAGGGTACCTGAGTGTACTCCCCACCTTCACAGGAACTAAAGGGAAGTCTATTTACTATTTATTTTCCCTAAGACATTAAAGTTCCCTTAACATTTGTAACTGTAATCAAGTGACCCAGTTGAGAGGGTGTAATGACTTAGTGACCCTTTTACTTATAATAAATTCACGGTGTTGTTAATATTTCAATACGGAGTTCTAGTTATACTGGTCAGACAGTTTGCCCGGTTGTATAGTGACCCTGATTGTCACAGATATTACTATTTATGTTTCTAATTGATTTATGCTTTGATATTCGTGAACATTTACTGATATCGTACTGGAGTTATTTTATTTATTGATATTTTAGGGATTTATAATATATTATTTAATTTACTTAGCTTATTGATTTCTAGTGGGAGTTAGTGGCTAGCCTGGTAGGATCTTATTTTGTGGGATACGATTGATTTATATTACTATTATCTTGTTTATGCACTGTAAATATATGATTAAAAACCCGTTTGTCTTATTCCTGGACCCTAGTTGGAGACTGCAGAACCTTTGTAGACCTCCCGCGTGTATGGTGTGTCAGAGTTATTTGTGTTGTAAAAAAATATATATATATATATATATATATATATATATATATATATTATATATATTATTACATATTATTATTATTATATATTATATATACATATATATATATATATTATTATCCTATATATTATGCATATATATATATTTATATTATTATATATATATATATTACATATATATTATTATTATATATATAGTTATTATTATTATTATATATATTATATATTATTATATATATATATATATAAGGTATTATTATATATATATATATATACATATTACATATATATATATATATACAGTGTTATATACATATACATATATATATATATTATTATTAAAATTTAAATACATATATATATATATATACATATATATATATATATATATTACATATATATATATAATTATTATCTATATATATATTATGAGTATATATATTATTATATATATATATATATTATATATATATATTATTATTTTATATATTATATATATATATTATTATTATTATTATTATTATATATATATATATACACATATTATTATATTATTAAGGTATATATGTTATATGTATTATATATATATATATATTATTATTATTATATATATATTATTATTATAATATATTATTATATATTATTATTGTTACATATACATATATATGGTTATTATAAACACAATATATATTATATATATAGAAAGAAAGATATATATATATATATATTATATATATATATATATAATATTATTATATATTAGTTATTATTATTTTCATATATACATATTATATATTATTATTATTATATATATATTATTATTATTATATTATTATTATATATATATATATATATATATATACATATATATATTATTATATATATTATTATATATATTATTATTATCTTTATACATATATATATATTGAAGAAAGGTTTATATATATTTATAGATTAAGATTTATATATACGAAGAACAAGTTAGTTAAGATATATATATATATACATTTTCATATGTATATATATATATATGTATATATATATATATATATATTAAGTTAGTTAGTAAGATGGTATATATACATATCTCGCAATCTGGTAACACATATATATATATATATATATATATATATATAACAACTCCCAGGAAGGGCTTTCGCCCTGTCAGTTGGTCCAACATCTTCTTCTGGCCCGAAACTCTTAACCCTAGAGCATTTTAGAAAACCATTTCTTTTCGCAATTGTTTCCGATGCTAGTCCTCTGGTTAATACTCTCAGGTAGGGTTTTCGCCCTTTCAGTAGAACTAGCATCTTCTTTCATTAGGCTTCAAAACTCGTTCACCCAGAGGTCTCCAGAGGATCTTGCTTCTAGGCGCATAAGATTCTAACACTGGTCCAAGAGTAATACAAGCAAAAGGAAAGGACCAGGTTGCTAGCTGTCGCCCCATGAACCAGATGCGACAGACATTCATCATCCTTACACCTACGAAACTTCTCACTTTCGTATATATATATATATATATATATATATATATATATATATATATATATATATATATATATATATATATATATATATATATATATATATATAATGAAAGAAAGAACATATAATGGGAAGATAAAGAAATTACTGCCTTCTCTGGGATTGAACCACCGCCTGTTGCGAATGAGGACAATATTCGACCCGACTCTCAGCCCCGATATATATATATATATATATGTTATATATATATATATATATATATATAAGGTTATATATATATATATATATATATATATATATATATATATATATAAAGTATATATATATATATATATATATATATATATATATATATATATATATATATATATATATATATATATATATATATATATATATATATATATATGGTAAATTTCATAGTAAATTTCATAACTAAACGCATTCAATCGTCATTTTTTGCCTCTTAAACCTGAAATAACGTTTTTATATCGTTCAAGGAAATTAGAACAATATCGTTTCTACCCCACTTTGCTCCGCGAACTGACGGTGAATTATGTTCAGCTTTATTCATATCCTACAGTGTTCCACCCGCTTCCACCCTCGGAAACAAGGAACGCTGCCTCAGTCGTTCTTGACATACAAAGCCGTGCAGATGCAAGTTTAAAAGTATAAAACTGAAAGTTCTTTTGAAAGAGTTACTTACTTTCGACTATATATATATATATATATATATATATATATATATATA
>JABUQX010134755.1:0-5000 GCA_015478945.1 Trachelipus rathkii | reverse complement strand
GTTGGGCCCCACGCAGCTCAACAGCAATCGAGCGCCCTCCCTGGAGGGATTGAAGGAAATAACGCTCACACAAGTGCCCCAGCAGGGCAAAGTAGCTTTTACTATGGTGGCCCTCCACCAGGGAACGCCCCTCCATCTTTTTATTATACCGGTATTCCACATGGCACCCCACCTATGCCTAACCAGCCTTATCCTTATCCCGGAGCATGGCAAGGGTATCCTTATATGCCTCAACCAAGTGGAGTTCCGTTTTATCCACCTAATTTATTTACCCCCACTCTCCCAGAGGTGCCTGAAAATTTGAAATTGTTTGGTAAACACCTAAAGACCAAGATATGGCAGGGAATTCGATATGAGGATTTCATTACGTCCTTGAATGAGAAGCTTAACGCTTTAGGCACGTTAAATGAGAGCCAGAAGATCACTTTTGCCAAATCTGCTATATCAACTGATTTAAACAGTGAAGCCAGATGCTATCTTTTGAAAGACGCGAGTTTTTCTAGATTCACGAAATTAGAGGACTTCCTAGCTCAATTAAAAACTTTTTTACAACCAGAAGATCAGCGTACTGTTTTCGATTTATGGCTGGACTTCATTGAGTATAGAAGAGAAAAGGATTCAATCTTCACAGATTTCGTTTTAGAATTGAAGAACAAGCTTTGGAAATACCAGAGTTGCTTGCACGATCTGGACAAAGAAGCGGTGTTTACATCCAAGCAGATAAATATCATGGTGACAGGAAAGATTATACAAAATATAAATGAGAGGAGAGATGGTGAACGATTAAAAGAGAAGATACTTCAGGTGTTTGATGCAGATCTGAACCTGACTGAACTGATAGGAAAGTTGTCTCAAATTTCTAAAGGAGCCTTATTGCAGATTGACCATAAAAGGCACACAGAGTTTCGTACCACTAAGGTATTTATGGCCAAAGAGGAACATGAAGATAGGCAGAGAATTGAGGACAATAATTCCTATAAAAGGAATAAGGAGACTTTTCACAATCCGAGATATGAGGGTAGAAGGAGAGAGGAGGTGAAGCCAGCTAATACTTTTAGAAAGCAAAGAGAGGAGGGGCGACCAGCCAACACTTTTCGAAAGAGGAGAGAAGAGATAAAGTCGGAGTACGTTCCACGAAAATATAAAGGGTACTTTTAAGAGAATGACAGCCCAAGATTTGAGAGAGCAAGATATTTGTTTCTTCTGTGAAGCTGTAGGGCATGCTTCGCAAGCCTTCGGTGGGAGTTACCTTACTGCCGATTCTGTCGATCCCAACATAAGAGGGGTTCTCAAACTACTTGCCGAGAAGCCCCTCCATGGAGACCTACGTCAAGAGAAGACGTGATGTTCATTGCTTTCAATAGTAAAATTGATATGGAGAAGGGTGTGAAAGCCAAGAAACCAGAGCCCTATAACACAGATAAGCGAGGGCCCAGGACCTTCTCCAGGAGAAAAAAAGAGTATAGACCCCCAGATGGGAAGGTAAAGAGAACACAAGAGTCTATGTGGCTGAGAGCCAACAAAGAGACTTTGAAGAAAGTGAAGAGGAGGAAGATAGAACTTTGGAGAGAGAACCTTCCCATCCAGATGAAAGAATAGATAGAGAAAATTTTCGGAAAGCGGCAAAGATAGGAGAAGAGTAAAAAGAAAATTTAGGAAAAAATATGAGAAGTGGGTATGTAGCAATGATAGAGATAAAACAGCAGATCAATCTTTCAAATTGGGACATCATTTTTATACTAATGTTCATCTTACCACCTCCATAGGTAGTAAGGAGGCCAAGTCATGCGTGCTCTTAGATACAGGGATCAAGTATAAGCCTCATTCACACCGAAGCGGTTAACAAGAGTTAGAGAAAGAAGTAATTTTAAAGTACCTCTTCAAAAAACAGATCTTGTAGTGCAAGGAGTGGATAATAATCCCACAAAATTAAGAGGAGAGGTGCAATTGTATCTTCGCATGCATAAAAGATATTACCTCACTACTTTTCAAGTAAGTGAAGTAAAAGGTGAACCGAGTTGGAACATATTGATAGTTAATAATATCTTAGCTAATTTACCCATAACTTTAAACCTATTTTCTTCAAAAATGTCTATAAGGAAAGGTAAAGAAATAGATATTCCCGTCTTTGCCAAGCAAGGCTTATATATGATTAGAGAGTACTCAGATGGGAATCTCAGACGAGTAAGAGACCCCACTCTGTCCAGTAAGTATCCGCCCAGGCATCAGTTGCCTAGGGAGCAGAGAGTTGTTAGGGATTCGAACCAAACTTTTTTGAGATTCGAACCAAACCCTTACTAAACAACCAGTTGCGAACCATTATTTTCCACATCGAACTTAGGAACTCGAATCAAACTAACCAACCAGTCGCTAACGGTTGCTTCCAACGGAAGGCAGCCCTGTCAGTTAAACCGGCAGCCCTGTCAGTCAACCCAGCACCAGTTGCGAACGGTTACTTCCCACAGGAAAGGAAGGCAGCCCTGTCAGTCCAAACCTCACATAGGCAATCAGTGCCTAGAGAAGGAGAAGAAAGATTTGCATTGAACGGAGCAGCTCAAGTTCAGTCAGACCAGGTGACAAGGAGAATAGGGTCGGAGACGAAAGATACTCGGCCTCTTACTTATCACAGTGCTGAGAACCGAGGAGCTAGGCCGAAACATAAGCACATTTCTTCTAATGTAAAGGAAAATTTGAGTCAATCAAGAAAGTTACAGGCTCCAACGAGCCCTGACCATAACAAAGATGGTTATTTAATGATCGATGAGGAGATAAAAATTGATTTAAGAGTGATTGAAAGAACTGTTTTACCAGGTCAATCGTATGGATACATAAAAGTTAGGCCCGAAACTCAGGATGATTTTGAACTGGAGCGGAAGTGTATAATGGCACCAGCTCTTACCAGAGGCCCATTGTATATAGCTAATACGGTTAGTCCCGTGCGTAATAACACAGTTGTTCTCAACTATATAAATTTGAGCGATCAACAATTTCATTTGAAAAAAGGAGTGAACCTAGGAAACGGTTATCCGATAATTAGTGTACCTATTGAAGCAAACCCAGACATAAGAGGACACCAGCGAATAGTTTCAGCCAATGTAGCCACCTGCTCCAAAGGTCTTTCACAGACAGAGCTAAGGCGAGTATACAGAGAAATCATTGAAGAAAAGATGTCAAAAGAAGATGCTGAGAATAGCATTCTTGAAAAGCCCAGAGTATCTGGGAAGACTGATACTGGAATCTTTTTGATGGAATTTTCAGATGATATTGGCACTCGATGACGATACTGTCCCTGTCTGCCCGCTTCAGAAATTTGAGATTGAATTACTTCCCAATGCCCCTAAAGTTATCTTTCGTAAACAATATCGATTACCCCATAGGTACCTGCAAGACATCGATGATTTTAGAGATGCGGCATTAAAGAAGGGATATATCAAGGCTTGCTACAGCCCACACTCCTCACCATTACTAGTGGTAGCGAAAAAGAATAGCACTCGCCCAAGGGTGTGCATCGACTACCGTTACCTCAATTCTTACAGCGTTCAAGACGTCTTTCCTCTGCCATCGATTGAAGAAATATTTACCTCACTAGGAGGCAATACAGTGTTCACGTCAGTAGATCTCCTGGATGCATACAATTCGCTAGAGGTCGAAGAAGAAACGCCAAAACTAATGGCGTTTAGGACTAGAAAAGGCCTCTTTTGCCCCACCCGTTTGATGTTTGGCCATAAGAATGCGCCCTCAGTGTACGCTAGAGCAATGATTATCGCCTTAAATCATCTCTTAGGACCCGTTGCACAGGTCTATCTTGATGACGTACTAGTGCTAGGCAAGGACGTTACCGAACACTTCGAAAATTTGAGAAAAGTACTGACTGCTTTTAGAGAAAATAAGTTGAGGGTAAAACTGTCCAAGTGTAGCTTCCTACAATCATCAGTTTTGTACCTAGGGTTTAAGATAGGAAGAGATGGAATTAGTCTTGATCCCGCGAAGGTAGAAACTATGAAAAGTTTCATCCCTCCTACGAATGTGAAAGAGACACAGAGTGTTCTTGGCTTCTTCTCCTATTTTCGCTTCTTAATAGAGAACTTTGCATTCGTTGCACAGCCATTGTACGATTTAATAAAGAAAGATGTTCCATTCATATGGACGAAAAAGCATCAAGAGGCGTTTGACACCTTAAAAGATAAGTTGGTGGTACAACCACAGTTGACATTCCCTGATTATAGCAAAGAATTCTTCGTGAATACAGATGCTTGTAATTACGGCATTGGAGGCGTGTTGTACCAGCTCACAGACGACGGGAAAGAGAAGCCTCTTTCCTTCGTCTCCCGAGTACTCAGAGGCAGTGAGAAGAATTACGATACGATCGAAAAAGAGTGCTTAGCCGTGGTGTTTTGCTTGCAAAAGTTTAAAAACACCATCTTCGGCTATAAGGTGACCATTATCACCGATAATCAGCCTCTTTGTTTCATCTTCCGCAACAAACAGCAGACTGGTCGACTAGCTAGATGGAATTTATTCGTAAACAGCTTCTCCCCCACCACAGAGTATAAGAAAGGAAGACTTAACATCCCGCCGGATTATCTGAGTAGACATCCTGCACCCAACGTTTTCTTTATTAAAGATGTAGATAAGAATAAAGGTAATTTACCTCGAACAGATTTTGTATTATCTAGGGAAAATTTCATAAAAGAACAATCAAAGTGCCCAAGATTAGGCAAATTGGTAGAATGGGTAAACGCGAACCCAAAGACTTATCCACATATTTTTATTAAAGGCGTTTTGTATTATGCCACACAATCAAAACCTTATGTCATACAAGTCCCTGACAGTATGATCTACAGTGTGATAGATCACTGCCATGCTTCGCTAGGCAGCGGACATGGAGGACAGTTAAGAACGGAAAAGAGGGTGGAAGAAAAGTATATTTTTCCCCACCTTCCAAAATTGGTAAAAGAGTATTGTAGCCAATGCGTCTTGTGTGCTAGAGCAAAGGGTCC
>JABUQX010134754.1:17500-23786 GCA_015478945.1 Trachelipus rathkii | reverse complement strand
ACATTCTTTTGCCTCATTCAATCCACTTTTGTCTTCGTCTCCCATCCAGTCAATTCCCAACACACTCACCATATACATCCGCTTAACAACCGACTATCATCCATTCTTTCCACATGACCAAACCATCTAAACGTAATTTCATTTATTCTCTCATTTATCCCTTTTTTCATACCATACAATGATACAACTCTGTAATACGTTCATTCCTCATTTTATCAATCTTCTCACACCTAAACGCCCCTAAGATGTCCATCTGAACACATTGTACTTTAGATCTATACCTCTTATTCCAGACCAAGTCTTACTACAATATATAACAGGTAACAACTTACCATCACGAAAGACACTAGCGCACTCAAGACTTAGTCTCTTTACATCCACCAAGGACTTAATTGCACCAGCCTCCTTCATGCAATTGACAACTTACCTACTACACTGGGCATCATCCGTTCCCTTTTCGTCCAACATATTATCTAACCTAAAAATTTAAACTCAGTCACTTGTTCCAGCTGCTCCCTTCTACATAACTCACCCAACCGAGGACGTTCCTCACTTCAAACCCATAACCTTATCCATTATCTACGTTTACTTTCAAAAACCATCCCTTTTACACACCCTCCAAATTCTTGCTACCAATCCTCTCAAACTCTCTTCAGATTCACCTCACAAAACCCATATATAAGGCCTATATATATACTTATATATATAATATTATAATATATATATATTATATATAATATAATATAATATATATATATATATATATATATATATAATATATATTATATATATATATATATATATAGGCGAGATGGTGATTCATTGAATTTGGAAGTTGTATAAAACGTCTATGGAGGAGGGTATATTCCGAGGGATTGAGGAGGTCAATATTAGTACCCTTATATAAGTAATGTGAAAAAGAAATTGTTACTATAATATGAAATATGATTCTGGTACGTAAATTAAAAAATTGTAACATGTGCATATGAATGAATTCTAGTATGTGGAAAATTAAGGTGCGTTTATAATGGTAGAGGATATGAAATGAATTCTAGTATTGAAAGAAATTGATTGGTAGATGAAGGAAGAATGTGAATAATAAATTTTTTTTAGGATTTATGGATTTGCACAGGGCATGTGATATGGAATTAATAGGGATCGCTCTATGGCAGGTGTAGTATATGGTGTGCTGGTAAGCTTCTGAATAAAACAAAATTATGTATGACGATAGGTGAAGCTTGTGTGTAATAAATAGAGTCGAAAGTGATATGTTTAATATTAATAGTAATGAGACAGGGATGTGGTAAGTCTCCTTGGCAATCCAATCTGTATATGGATGAGGGTTTTGAAAGAATGAGGTAGGTGGACAAGGAATAGGAATTAGAATGAGGGAGATGATGAGGATGGAGGATTTCCCCTACGATATATGAGATGATTTGGTTGTTGTGTTGGCGAATCTGAAGAGAGTGTGAGAGCGACTATAGAGAATTGGATATGCAAAAGGGGTTTTGAAAGTAAACGTAGATAAGACAGTTGTAAGAAAAAAGAATTAAGAAAATGTGGTAGAGAAAAAAGAGCAGGTTTTATAATTTTTTTTTTTAAGAAAAGAATGGATAGTTTTATTTTTGAAAGGAAAGAATTATTTTAGTTAGATGGGTTACCAAAATGTCTTTCGAGCAGCTTTGAACGATAGAAAATATGTCTGATCTCTATATGTTTGAAAAAAAATAATAAAAATGATGTGATATATGGAGTTTCTTTATATAAGGTAATGGAAGCGATAAAATGAAAAAAATGCGTGGGATGATGGATTGCTATGAGATAGTATTGTTGTTCTAGTAGAGGAACATGTGCTGAGATACAACTTCGGGCCACAGTATTGTTAATAGGCTGTCTTAAACGGTGCCAGTAATTAATTTAACTTGATGTGTGACCATGACCAGTTATTAAAGTGGCAAGAATCACCTGTAAGGGTGGTGCACTAACGTTTGGTGCCGTCTACCGGATTCACCCGACCGTAAAAATTTGCATGGGAGGGGTGACGTCCTGGACACCACCAATTTGTTTTTCGGAGGGGTATGTGTTACTCCAGTTGTTTAATGTGTATACGTAAGTTAGTTGAGTTAACTATTGGTACCAGTGTGTTTTAAATTATAAGACGTATAGGAATATATTATGTGATACTAAATTAAACTAATATTAAAAAATGGTGGTTTAACCTAGTATATTAAGATGGAAGAACATTTATATTTTTAAGAAAAAATTGGAAACATGGTTTTATATAATGAGTGTTAGAAAAAAGGAAAAAATTACTGGAATATCTAAAAAAAGTGATCAGAAAATTTTGAGGTAGAGGGACAGATGGAGGAAAATAGATTGACACACCTGTTTAGAGATGTTTTGTGTTATGTTTATTATGTCACTTGGAGTGTTTTCTCAGTGAATAAAGGATTCTATCATTATTTGACAAGCATATATTAAATTTATGAAAGTACGTATTATGACTTTAATTTGTACGTATTATTTGTAATAGTTTGCCAATGTAGGATAAGGAATATGTTATGATGACTAGACGTAGTTAATCTAGAGAAATTTAAAATAATTAAAAAAATAGCTGTGAAATTGTTATTTTATATGGTTTAAAAGAGGGAATTTAAAACAGGCGATGGTCCGATTTTCAACGTCACATTCAATTGCGTGTTCCGCAGTCACCGCCGTCACTAAGTGAATGGTCGCGTTGGAATCGACCGGCTATGGGAGAACAGAAGAAGAAAAATTAAACTTGTGAGAGTTCAGAAAAGGTAGAGTATGGTCGCTATTAGGATGTGACGAGAATATCGTGATTGAGATTTTAAAGCAGAAGAGCCGTCGAAGAAAGCGTTGCAATAATCAGGAGTGAATAGTTGGTAGTTAATTTTAGTCGAGGGAGTATGGTTAGTTTAGTCCACTCTAGTGTGTCCATAGTATATGTGAACGCTCCACTGATGTTGACGAGAGGTCATAGTTGAGCGGTTACCATCTGGCCGGTCTCTCGTTATAGAACTCTAGGGTGCTGTAATTAATACTTTGATGTTTGACATGCGACCGAGTTCTCACTAATTGCGTATAAATGAGGGGCGGTAAGGGGAGCGACCATGTGTAGGACATGTCCCTTATTCATATCGGTTGCTGCATATTCTTCTACTATTTTTATGTTTCGGTATATGTTACCCACCTTGCCTCCGTCTTGGGCCGATGAGTATCGAGAGAACTGTGTCCCAGTGCAATAGGTGTGACCTCATGAATGCGATTATGATATAGCATCGAAATTTAAGATGATGATTATTCGATATATATTATATATAGTTGTAATATATAGCTCATATATAGGATAGATAATGGCAAACTGAATACAAAATAAGCATATAACATATATTTCGGCAGAAATTGAGAAAATTCACACCAAGAATATTTTCATTACGTAATCTCATTCTTTTCATAACATTTATCATACACCATAAACTATAGTTGGACTCATATTGATAAGAGAATGATGAAGCCAAACTATCCACATGCTTAGCCAATTTGGTTTAGTCTGTAATATAATTAGATAATATATATATATGATACCTCCGATAAACTATAACATTCCTCTATTGACTAATTTAATAACTAATAAAGTGAGTCTATATATATATATACATGCCATGCGACAATAACATTACAATATTGATATATGATAATAACTACTTTTAACAATAAATTAAATCACTCCGCCAATAGTTGGATCTCCCTATTCTAATTGATCCTAAATTCATCTAATCTTAATTTACATTCGATCATAACCCAAATCACGTCCATCCCCCACCCAACCCATTCTTATTATCACCTATCCAACCTTTCTTAATGTTGGCACTCCTTCGCACGCTTACACACTCAACAACTCTGCCGATGGTCGGCAGTGGGAGCTGTATTCCAAAATTTAACAAACCCTATTACTGAATGCGATGATTGCCTGCGTTAAACAATATCAAGATCATATATTTAATCTTATTTACATCTATTCTATATAATTATTATTCTGTAGAAGATTATATTATGTATGAGCGCCGACGGCTTAGAAAAGTCGACCATAGCCCTAGTCCATCCCCTTTACCGCTCCCCTGACCTATTGAAATAAATTTGTGATTATTTACCAATGAGGTATTCCACTATATCGTATCTCGTACAGTGAGATAATAGTAAATCTCACGCCATTATGGTTAGACTAGTATCATTGTGCTCCTCTCAGCCAGGAAAGAAATCGCGGGACCTTCTCTCTCTCGCATGGACCCTCATACACATAAACTAATTGCCTAACATCCTTCAGCCTCCTTCATCATCTGTCCATTACACCTCATAAGCCCATGAGAATTTCATCTTCCTTGTTCTGGCCCAGGTGTGGTTGTGCTCTATGTTGCACCTTCTTCTACTAAGACCCATAACTCTCTCAACAAAGTCCCCTACCTCTTATATTCAATAAGGGCGCGTGTACGCTGCGCCAAACCTTTGTTGCACATATACCTTATTTTCCCGCCTTCTATGAGCCAAACCTCGAACACATTTTATTCTCTAGCTTACCAGGCATTCTTTTCTGACTCATTCCAGTGTGCTTTCCTTTCTTCGTGCCCTATCCTGGTTGGCAAAAATTAACACACAAAAACAACCACTCGACCAACAAAAGTGTGCTACATCACGTTAGTTAACCGAGGCCGGTCTGGTCAGAGTGCCGATTCCGCGTGAGATTCCCACAACAGTTTATGCCTATGACCCCTGCATAAGGTGGTACCCATGGATCAGTTCACCAACCTCGTCCGACTTCAGTCTTACTATTTTCATACTCATATATATCTTCTCACAAAAAATTAAAAATAATAATCTACAACGACACACCAACATCACATTCTCTCTATGACATATCACGTTTTGTCTCAATTCCTCGACTGAGTGATAATCAATGTTACTATTATTCATATAACTCGTAAGCTAAAAAGCCAACACCACATTCAAGTAAATAATATTGCTATACAGATTTTTAATATAATAAATCTCATTAAAAAAAAACTGAAAAAACAAGCGTATATGATGAAAACTTTATGACGAATTCTTTTTGAATTCAAAAACCACCATATAAGTTATCGATTATCTATAAGTGATCACCATCTAAGTCGTCCACACCATTCTTATAGCACTAACGGTGTCAATCTTCTCACTGGTAGTCTAAGCACATCGAATAACCCCTTTGTGTATGAACGATCGACCCGTCAGCGGGAAATCTCACCACCTCAAATGGTTGTCCCAGATAATTTAAAATTTGCTACCAACCGACTATTATCTCAAGACATAGCACAGCCACCTTGGAACTGTGTCCATCCACAATTCCCTTATCATTACATCATTCTGTCAATTCTAATCCGCTCCCCTCATTTACAATCAAATATAATATCATAAAATATATTTTAAATTATATCAGGACACTTTTTCCAAGTCATTAGCTACCATCTAACAATAAACTTATCATCACTGATGTGAGTATTCTGTCCTCAATTTAAAGAATAACTGCCGCCTCTTAGGCCACCTTACATCTGCATTTAATCTAACGTTTAACTTTTATCAAACCCTTTATAGTTATCTTTACTTCAGCACCGCATAAAAAAATCATGCTTCATTTGCTGCTACTTCAAACCTTCTTTCATGAATTACGCTCTACATATTCTCTATTAACCATATATTTTTTTTCTATTCTTTCTCTATGTTGTCTCTATAGGTTAGGAATCCTCCACTCTCATCCATTCTCCATATTCTAACTCTAATTCCTTGTCATGCCCTACCCACTCCACTCTCGTCTGTAATTAGTTCTTAATGTGTCAATAATTACCTCACCTTGCTCAGAAAGTGTGACTGATCATCGACTTCGCGAGAGATGTCATTGTCTTTACGAAGAGAACAGCACAGCCTATTATGTGCTCCTTGTTTCTCCTCCTACTGATCCACAAACCATCAGCTTTGACCTCTAATTTCGAGGGTTCTTCGTAGCAATGACTATTGACCGTTTGCTGAGGCTGTAGACTCTGTCTCAAATTTTCTCCATATTCCTTTGCGGGCTTCTTTATAATACAATTACAATGATGTCTGCCCTTATTTTTTGTCAGTTTCCTGTGTTGTGCATGAAGTATTTTGCCTTATCTGAACGATTTCTTTCTGTTTCACATGGCTCTTCATGCGAAATCAGTGAGAGTCTACACCGACGGTAGTAGTGATGCCTTGA
>JABUQX010134753.1:15000-22559 GCA_015478945.1 Trachelipus rathkii | reverse complement strand
TCATCCCTTTTCATTATTCTCCTTCGCTCTTCTTTCTCATACACCTCATTCCATTATTTCCAACCCTCACTTCCATCATCATCTCACTCATTGTCCTTCCCTTTCTTCCAATACATTTCAAATTTATTCATCTAATCTCTCTTCATTCCATCTCTCATTCTCCCTCCATATTCAATCATGTCTCGCCTATCAATGTCTCATCATTCTTTATCCGATCAATTCACTCATCTTCTTTACAGCATAACTCTTCAGCCATCTGACTCTCCCAAACTTTTTGACAATCTCAATTGTGACTCACTCCTTCTTCACTTTCGCTGCTACAAACGGCTAATACTAACTAAAATTTCCACTAGTGTTCTCCTCAGTGAAGGAAGCTCTTTTTGAAATTTTCATTTACCCATGGTCTTTAATACCTCTCCAACTCTACTGATTCCAAGCTTAAACCTCTATTGTAGTTCTTGTGCCATCTGCCGGTATTAAAATCTGTACATTTCTTTCTTTCATCACAACCTCATTCAACTTTTCCATCTACATCTGATTCAACTCCTCCTTCTCAAGCTCAGTGGTGGTCTTTCCCTAGCCATGGTGGATTAGTTAGGTCTCTGGACCTTCTCCACATGTGGTTTATATAATATATATTATATATATATATATAATATATATATATATATTATATATATATATATACATATATACTATATATATATTATAATGATATATATATATATATATATCAAAGCGACCCTAAAACCCCTTTTTTTAGGGAAAATTTTGCTTCGGGGCCTTTGAGGGATTATTATAGAAACGATCGATTTATTCAAATTTCATAGTTACGAATAAAATTATCTTAACTTTTAGCGAAAATTGGTCATACATAAAAAAATATTACATAATAATATAAAAGATAATTTAAAAATATAAACAAAAAGTGTAGAATCGGTTGCCATTTGAGTAACGCTATTTTTTTAATCATTTATAAAACGTGACGGCTCTGCTCATCCGAAATAGCAGAGTTAAAAATTTTAAACAGTGTACACTATGCACATTCGTGAAATGTGTTAATTTTTTTACAAGTTGTTTGTTTTTTTTTCCTTAGGAATCTAATAAAACACTCGTTTTATTTAAAAAAAAAAATTTTTTTAAATAAACATTTATTTGTTCTTAACGCACATTTCAGATACCAAAATTAATATTAAATTCTAATACTTCAATAAAAAAAACTAACTTGAAAGTACTATGTTAATCAATAAATATGTGAAACAAAATTAAGAAAACTATTTTTTTATTTCAGCATTGCACAACGGTTACTCCCGCTGTGGATTTGCACAAAACGCTCACGAGTACACAACGCTACGTGTCACGGGAACCTATTTCCCAAATAAATGGCGCGAATTCTTTAACTAAATACAAACATTCTTATTATTCTCCAGAGAGTAATTATTGACTCAATTGATGTATATTCTTTAGTTTGTATTTAGTTAATGCATATAATGTTTTAATACATACTATATGTTTTCTTCTTATCAAATTCAGTGAAGAAGAAGAAACTTATATTTCTTGGTGTGGATTTAATGAATATTTAATCAATGTATTTGTCTTAAATATATGTACTAATTGATTTGTTCCAGCAGTTTCCTGAGATTCTACTAGATATTATGTATTTATTTATTTTTTATGTAACGTCTGTCATTACATATTACTACAAATATATTATTGATTTTTTCAGGTTGTGGTTTATTCAGGGAATCCTGTATAAGGTGATGCTGTTACCATTTCAGATAATATATATATAATATATATATATATATATATATATATATATCATATCAGATATATATATTATATATATATTTATTTATACATATATATATATATTATGTATGTACTATGCACTAAACTATAACAAGTTATGTACAGAGGATCATAGCACATGCCCCCAAGTATCGTAGGTGTCTGAAACTTTGGGGATATGCTAAAGAGGCAATGCGCTCGCGAATGATGCAATAAAAATACGACATTACAAATGTCGCAACCATGTGATTATATGGCGCTGTATGCGCTTCGCACGTGCAGGAAAGAGGCAGGAATGAGCACATACATGATAGCTGTGATACAGGGACGTTTATTTGTAACCATGGTTAGAAAAATTATGCAATATGAGCATGCACCGACATGTTCCTCAGATTACCCTAGATATGCTGCGAGCAACTGTTGACCATGCCGTGTTACGGATGCAGCATGCAGTGGAGTCGGGAGGCCATATTAAACAGTATTTGTAACCATAGTTCCAAATAAACGTGCCTGTATCACAGTTATCATGTGTGTGTGCTCATTCCTGCCTCTTTCCTGCACGTGCGGAACGAGTATAGCACCATATATTCACGTGGTGGCTACATTTGTAACTAGGTATTTTTATTTCATCATTCGCGAGCTCATTGCCTCTTTATCATATCCTAAATGTTTTAGCCACCTACGATCCTTGGGGCCCGGTGCTATTTCCTTAGGACCACCGTCAGTTGTTATTATAACAACACGATATTAATATATATATTATATATATATATATATATATATAATATATATTATATAACTATACTATTATATATATATAATATATATATATATATATATATAACTATTATATATATATATGTGTTCCTATTTGTGTGTGTGCTGTGTGTGTATCCTCATTTGTACTTGATCTGTGTGTGTGTGTGTTGTGGAGCTTATTCATTTCATGAAAAGTTTCTATTCTTTGTTATGGCAAAATTAATATTTCACATATTAACATTTTCTAAAGGGTAAATTTACTTTAAAATTAATAATCAATTACTTAAGAAAAAGATATCAACTTCAGAAAACTCTTAATGTTTATCTTTCGAATCTTGCTTGAAATTTAAGCTCATTTATTCTTGCTTTGAGTAATTATCATTAGACAAAAGGCAATTACTTTTTAATCCTTGATTTCCATCATCTGAAACTATAAGAAATATTCGATTATTATCAGTGGTTTGAGTTCACGTTTAAAAAAAAATAATGTAAATAACGTGGAGTTATCTTTAAAATAAAGAGTAATAAAAATGTGCTTTATGAAATAAATTATTTTATTTTAACTTCTTTCATTATTTATTTCATAAAGTACATTTTTATTACTCTTTATTTTAAAGATAATTCCACGTTATTTACATTATTTTTTTTTAAACGTGAACCCAAACCACGGATAATGATCGAATATTTCTTATATTTTCAGATGATGGAAATCAAGGATTAAAAAATAATTTCCTTTCGTCTAATGATAATTACTCAAAGCAAGAATAAATGAGCTTAAATTTCAAGCAATTTTCAAAAGATTATTATTCAAGAGTTTCTAAAGTTTTATTTTCTTAAGTGTAATTAATTATAATTAAAGTAAACTTAACAACACTTTTAGGAAGGGGATGCATATACGATATTCAATTGCCATAACAAGAATAGAAACTTTTGCCTCATAAATGAAAATAAAGTCCACACACACAACACACACACACAACACACACAACACCACAAACACACACACATATATATATATATATATTATATATTATATATATAATATATATTATATATATATATATATATTATAATATTATATAAATATAAATATATATATATATATATATATATATATACTATATCCAGGGTGGTATAATAAAACTGACGGTGCTCCAAGAGTCATAGCACGGGACTCAAGGATGGTAGGTGTCTGAAACTTTGGGGATATGCTAAAAAGGCAATACGTTCGCGAATGATGCATAAAAATACGAGTTCAACTGTCGCCATGAACGTGAATATTATGTCGCTGTACGCGCTCCGCCACTTACAGGAAAGAGAGCAGGAATGAAGAAAAACACATTTGCATAACTGTGATACAGGCTCACATCTACGTTATTGGAGCTATGGTGAAAATGCGTTTAATTAATAAGAACCACCATCATGGTTGGCTTAGATACCCCAGATTATGTTAGCGAGAACTGTCAACACATGCCGTGCTACGGATGCAGCATGCAGTGGAGTAGGGAGGCCATATTGTTGAACAGTATTTGTAACCATAGTTCCAAATAAACGTTCCTGTATCTCAGTTATCATGTGTTTGTCTCATTCCTGCCTCTTTCCTGCAAGTGCGGAGCGCGTACAGCGACATATATTCATGTGTGGCGACAGTTGGAAACTATGTATTTTTTATTGCATCAATTTGCGAACGTTTGCCTCTTTGCATATCCCCAAAAAGTTTTTCAGGACACCTACGATCCTTGAGTCCCGTGCTATGACTCTTGGAACACCATCGTTTAATTATAACCACCCAGTACATACATACAGTATATATATATATATATATATATAAATATATATATATATATATATATATATACTATAAACATATATATTATATATATATATATATATATAAATATATAATAAAAGTAAAAATATATATATATATTATATATATATATATATATATATATATATATATATATATATAGTATATACCTCTGTCTAAAAAGTTCAGTGAATGCTACGAGGACCAAAATATGGGAAGGGCCAGGAACGCGCGCATGTGCAAGAATATTAAGAGACATGTCGGGTAGTGGCACCGGGGACTTAGCCCAAATGGTTGACATAAAAAGGGTAGACATAACATCAAAAAAAATTCTTGCATAACCCGCCGCAGGCCTTAGGTTAGGTTAGGTTAGGTTAGGTTAGGTTAGGTTAGGTTAGGTTAATTTAGGTTAGGTTAATTTAGGTTAGGTTAGGTTAAGTTAAGTTATTTTAGGTTAGGTTAGGTTAGGTTAAGTTAAGTTTGGTTGGATTCGTTAGAGAAACTTGAAATAACCAGATTTTTTTTTTTTTTACAAATGTCGCCCATTTATTTGGGAATAGGTCCGTGACACGTAGCGTTGTGTACTCGTGAGCGTTTGTGCAAATCCACAGCGGGCAGTCAACCGTTGTCAATGCTGATAAAAAATAGTTTTCTTTAATTCAAAATTAAATTCTATGATTAACTATAGTACTTCAAGTTAGTTTTTTTTATTGAAGTATTAGAATTTAAATATTAATTTTTGGTATCTGAAATGTGCGTTAAGAACAAATAAATGTTTATTTAAAAAAATTTTTTTTTTAAATAAAACGAGTGTTATATTAGATTCCTAGGAAAAAAAACAACAAAACTTGTAAAAAAATTAAATTTGCGAATGTGCATAGTGTACACTGTCTAAAAAATTTTAGCTATGCTATTTCGGATGAGCAGAGCCGCACGTTTTATAAATTCTTAAAAAATAGCGTTACTCAATGGCAACGATTCTTACACTTTTTGTTTATATTTTAAATTATCTTTTATATTTATTATGTAATATTTTTTTTATGTATGACCAATTTTCGCTAAAGTTAAGATAATTTTATTGTAACTATGAAATTTGAATAAAATCGATCGTTTCTATAATAACTCAAGCCCGAGCATCCTAAGTTTAGGGTCGCCTTTGATATACTTATATATATACTATATATATATATATATATATATATATATATCATATATATATACTATATATATATAGATATAATATATACTATATATATATATATATATATATATAACCAAATGTGGGAGAAGGTCAGAGACCTAAACTAATCCACCATGGCTAGGGAAAGACCACCCACATCCAGATTGGAAATCGACATGACACTGTACACGGCTTTTGAAAATGTGTAAATCGGAATGAGGTTGTGATGAAAGAAAGAAATGTTACAGATTTAACCGGCAGATGGCACAAGAACTAGCATAGAGGTTAAGCTTGGAATCATAGAGTTGGAGAGAGTATTAAGACCATGGGTAAATGAAAATTTCAAAGACTTTCCTTCACTGAGGAGAAACACTAATGGAAATTTTAGATTAGTATTAGCCGTTGTAGCAGCGAAAGTGTAAGAGGAGTGAGTCAACAATTTGATTGTCAAAAAGTGATTGGAGAGAGTCAGTAATGGCTGAAGAGTTGATGTAATGAAAGGTAGGAAACTTCATCAAACATTTCGATATGTCTAGAGCCAACATCAAAGTATTCATCGCAATGCTGAAGAGTTTGGAAAAAGATTCCGAGAGATAGAAAAAAGACATTATAACTAGCATTTCTTACAGAATCATACTATATACCTGAGATTAGATTAGATCATTTAATAGGTTTCTAGATTATCCTGAGATAGGTCTATTTAAAATTTTTGAATGAACAGAGGTTGAATTAATGGTACGATAGTTAGATTGTTAATGATTGTTAATGATTGAGTGGGTACAAGCTTCCAGCTGGAAGAAATGGCCGAAGTTGATTAGTAAACACAAGAAATAGATTGTCATGTACATATCAAGTTCTGAAGTACAATTTCTGAAAACCAAATGAAGGACGATTACTTTTGGACCATATATTTTCTTAGTATCAAGTTCAGAAAGCAGAAAAATCAAATCTAAAAAAGAAATTAAAATAAAATAATTTATTTCATAAAGCACATTTTTATTACTCTTTATTTTAAAGATAACTCCACGTTATTTACATTATTTTTTTTTAAACGTGAACTCAAACCACTGATAATAATCGAATATTTCTTATAGTTTCAGATGATGGAAATCAAGGATTAAAAAGTAATTGCCTTTTGTCTAATGATAATTACTCAAAGCAAGAATAAATGAGCTTAAATTTCAAGCAATTTTCAAAAGATTATTATCAAGAGTTTCTTAAAAGTTTTTATTTTTTTCTTAAGTAATTAGATTAATTAAATTTTAAAGTAAATTACCCTTTAAAAAATGCTAATATCGAAATATTAATTTTTGCATAACAAGAAGAGAACTTATTTCTCATAAATGAATAAAGTACACACACACACACTTACGGGAAGATAAAGAAAACTTGCCTCCTCTGGGGTCGAACCTACGCATGCAGCGACTGAGAACGACATTCTCAACGCTTTACCATTGAGCCATCCTCTAACCCAAAAAAGTTAGATTCAAGAACAACTTTTAAGAGAATGAGTTCCCTTCAAGGCAATATCACCAGGTTTTCACCCTGTCCTTCCCTCGTTCCCTCGTTCGTTTATATATATATATATATATATATATATATATATATATATTCTATATACCTTATAATATATTATATATATATATATAATACTATATATATATATATATATATATATAATATATATATATATATATATATATATATATATATATAATTACCACTTGTGGAGAAGGTCAGAGACCTAAACTAATCCACCATGGCTAGGGAAAGACCAATCCCACATCCAGATTAGAAACCGACATGACACTATACACGGCTTTTCAAAGTATCCAAATCAGAAAGAGGTTGTGAAGAAAGAAAGAAAGAGTATGTTACAGATTTAACCGGCAAAGAGCATGTAAGAACTAGCATAGAGGTTAAGCTTGGAATCATTGAGTTGAAGAGAGAGTTTTAAAATCATGGGTAAATGAAAATTTCAAAGTCTTTTCTTCACTGAGGAGGAATACAAATGGAAAT
>JABUQX010134753.1:5000-10000 GCA_015478945.1 Trachelipus rathkii | reverse complement strand
ATTACACAGTTCGAATCGAATCCCATGTCTCTCACTTTCTAGATTGCGTTCCATACATCCTAGCATCTTTATTAAACAAATTCTGATGTCAAATCTCCGGACAATAAATATCCGCGCAACATCCGCAGGGCAAAGCGCGGATGTGGATGCGGATCTTTAATAATGTGCGGATGCTCCGCGGATGCGGATGGGGATGTTACCTGCATCACTAATAATATATATATATAGCTATATATTATATATATATATATTAATACTTATATATATAATATACTATATAATATATATATATATATATATATATATATATATATATACCTTCTGTCTAAAAAGCTCAGTGAATGCTACGAGGACCAAAATATGGGAGGAGCCAGGAGCGCGCGCATGGGCAAGAATATTAAGAGGACATGTCGCGGTAAGTGGCACCGGCGGACTTAGCCCAAATGGTCGACAGGAAAAAGGGTCGACACAACATCAAAAAAATTTCCTGTACAGCCCGCCGCAGGCATTAGGATAGGCTAGGTTAGGTTAAGTTAGATTAAGTTAGGTTAGGTTAGGTTAGGTTAGGTTAGGTTAGGTTGAGTTAAATTTTGTTGGATTCGTTAGAGAAACTCTAAATAACCAGATTTTTTTTTTTACAAATGTCCACCCATTATCCTGTCGACCATTTATTTGGGTATAGGTCCGTGACACGTAGCGTCGTGTACTCGTGAGCGTCTGTGCAAATCCACAGCGGGCAATCAACCGTTGTCATTATAAGAGTTAGCGGCACAGTGCGATAAGTGTAATTATAAGAGTTGTTATAAGAGCAAGTCTCCAAGTGAGTTGGGCATAGAATGAACATAAAACATTCCTTGCGTCTCCGACATGGCTTACCCTTTGTTGCAGAATTTGATGTTCACTTGTTGCTCCATCGCGCTGCTTGTGACACAAGCTCTTATAATGACACTTATAATGACTTCGCACTGTGACACTAACTTTTATAATGACAACAATTGACTCCCCGCTGTGGGCTTACACTGATGCTAACGTATTAAAGACGCTAGGTGTCGCTTCTCGACACGGTCTTGAATAAGCGCGCTCCTGACTCCTCCCATATTGTGGTTGTCGTAGCATTCACCGAACTTTTTAGACACGCACACACACACCCTCACACACACACACACACACACACACACACACACACACACACACACACACACACACACACACATATATATATATATATATAATATATAATATATAGAATATAATATATATACTATATATATATATATATATATATATATTATAATATATAATACCTAATATATATAAATTCAGCATCGACTCCAGTAACTTTATACTACTCGTGCATTTCTCTCTCTCTCTCTCTCTCTCTCTCTCTCTCTCTCTCTATTAGAGACTATATAATTTCACTTATATAATATTATAATTATATATATACTATACTAATATATATATATAATACATATTATATATATATATATATAATATTCTTTACTTTAAATATATATATTATATATAATTATTATATATAATATATATATAATATTATAATATATCTATATATACTAATATATATATATATATATATATATATATTTCTTACTTTTTTATACATGTATAAAGATATATGTTATATACACCATCTGTATAATATATATATATAAATTATAATAATATATATATATATGTAAATACTGGAGTTCTTCCTTCTAAATCGTTTTCTTTATCAAAACATTTTCTAAAGTTGTTCGATGATTATCTTTAATATTTAAATTCACTCTAAATATACAGACACCCGTCTCCGCCAATCGTATGGGCATGAAACTGCCGCCAATTTTTAATGCGTTAAAAACGCGTTTTCAAGTAGCGGTTATTCTTACCCTTTTCGTTTTAATTTTGCATAATGTCTTTTTATAATCTATTTTTTAATTATTTCATTATTTATCCAACTTTCGCAAAAAAATAAGAGAATTTTATCGTAACATTATAAAATTTGCAAAAAATAGATCGTTTCTATAATGTTAACTCGTGCTGAGCACGAGTAGCACGAGCGCAGGAGCCGCCTCTATGATATAATATATATAATATATATATATATATATATACCTACCTATAATATCATATATAATATATAATATATATACTATAATATTATATATTATATCATAATATATATATATATAAATATTATACTATATATACTAAATAAACTATATATATATATATATATATATATATAATAATATAATATATATCCTATATTATATAGATAATATATATATATATTATATATATATATATAAGCTCTCACCTCACAAGCATAACCTTATTCAAGGAGAGGAACTACACAGGTAATTGCTAATCGAACCATGCCCTATGGGCATAGCCGCTATACTATATATATATATAATATTACTCCCACCTACTATATATCATTCTATACTACACACTACTATACGTATACCTCTCCGTATACCATATATATATAATATACATCATCATATACCCCTATACTATACTACTAATACTATTAGTATATATATTAAATATATATACACTACTATTAGTTCTCTATAATCATATATATATATATACTATTTAAAATATATACTACTAATATATATACTATATATATATACATACTATATATATATATATATATATATATATATATATATATCTTATATATACTTATTATATATATATATATAATATATATCCTAACTATTAATATTTTATATATATAAATAATGATTATATATACTATATATATATATATTATATATATATTATACTATTATATATATATAATATACTATACTATATACTATATATATATAATATATATATATATATATATATATATTTATATATCCATTAAAATATATTTTTTTAAACCACTTTAAAATAAATAAAGGGAAAATCTTAAGAAAATAACTAAACGAGATAAAGTTTACGTTTCGGACTTATATCCTTGTCCCCTCATTCAGAACTAAAAAATTTTTTACAAATTATTTGAAACACAAAATATAAAAAATATTGAAATACCAAAATAAAAATAAAATATAAATTCAAACAAAAAAGACAGAGTGGCGTCACATTCTTAATCCTTTTTATAAGTATCCAAAAATATTAATTATTTCAAAAGTTAGTCCTTAATATGATCTATATAAATCTTTTTGTGATTGGATCCAAATTGAAAAATCCTTTCTGAAATGTTAACAATTACTTTCTGTTAGAGATGTAAACAAGCGACTCAGATCAATTGATTTTACAGTTTTTATCTTTGGAAACGAAACAAGAAAAATTCTGCACCATTCCAATTAAAAAATATATTTTAATATTTACAGGCTTGCCAGTAGTTGTTGAACTTAGAAACTCTTTAACTTGAAATTCTATAACTATCTATATACTATATATAAATAAATATACTATATATTATATATATATACATATATACCCTATAACTAATACTATATATCTATACCTATACTACTACTATATCATACTACCCTATATAGTATAACTACTATACCCTATATATATACGTAAATTAACTACTATATTATATTATTTATTATTTTATTATTATTATTATTATTATTATTATTATTATTATTATTATATTATTATTATTATTATTATTATTATTATTATTATTATTATTATTATTATTATTATTATTATTATTATTATTATTATTATTATTATTATTATTATTATTATTATTTATTATATTATTATTATATTATTATCTATTATTATTATTATTATCATTCATTAATATTATTATTATTATTTATTATTATTATTTCATTATTATTATTATATTATCTATTATTATTATTATTTTATTATTAATTATTATTATTATATATTATATTATTTATTATTATCGATTAGCATCATATCCTACATAATTATAGCTTTTCCCATTTTTTTTTTCATTTTATAATAATTAAACATGGTGAATCTTCTAATATTAAATACACAACCGAGCATGATACACGGAATACAAACCGATATTTGAACAACTTGGACTTGAAGAATGAAAAGTGAGAGACTGCAATAGAGTTAACTATAAAGAGATTGAAGAGATCAGTAGTAAAATTACGGAGATAAAAAATAGATATCGAGATAATGATATTAAATAAACGAAATCATAATGTTTTGATATGCCAAGTGATACATCAAAATATTGGCGGAATGCCCAAAATCAAAAAACAAAACAAAAGGTCATTGGGAAGAAAAAAGAAGGTAGTCATCAAAGCATTCCTTAGGGAAAGAAATTATAATGAAGATCTCATTTAGAGACTAGAAGTATAAAATGTCCCAAAGTTTCCTGTAAATAATGGATTGGGAAAATTTGAAGAGAACTAATTATGTTAAAGCTATAATGGTAATTGGAGAAAAGATTTGCATAGGTCAGAAATTTCAAGATCTGTTACGGATATATATACATGTATATGTATGTATATATATATATAGTTATATATATATATATACTCTTATATATTATAATATATATATATAATATATATATATATACTATATATTTATATATATATAACTATATATATATTATAATATTATATATATTAATATATAGATGGTAAATATGACATAATACATCGCAATTAGACTAGATGTTAAAGAAAGAACATATAATAAGAAGGTAAAGAACTTAACTGCCTTCTATATAATACTATATATATATATAATAATATATATATATAATACTATATCATACTATATATATATATATTATTTATATATATATATAATATATATATAATATATATACTATAATATATATATATTATATATATATATAATTAATATACTATATATAATAATATATATATATATATATAATATCATATATATATATATATATAATAATATTATATATAATATATATATATACTAATATATATATATATATACTAAATATATATATATCTATATATATATTATATATATATATTATA
>JABUQX010134752.1:7500-10000 GCA_015478945.1 Trachelipus rathkii | reverse complement strand
GTTAAAAACTTTTATTTAGACGTTACCCATAAAAATTATGTTTTCTTTATATCTTTTCAATATTTTAAGGGTAACTTTAAAAATCATGATTAATTTTCTTCCCATTATGAACTTAAAATATATTTTTTATATATTTTTTTTAAAATTTCACCAGCACTCATGGGTCGGGGGTACGGGGCACCTTTGTGTGCCATGCATTTACGTTAATAAAAAAAAATCATTCTATCTCATGCAAATCGTAAATTTCAAGATGTCTGTCGAGCCTAATATTGGGGAGCATATCTCAGAAATTTGGGGGAAGGCGACAATTGTCGTACATCAAAACATATATTATTTTTTATTTGTTTTTTTCTATCGAACTTCATTTTATTTCTTCCTTATTTTCCTGCATTAAAATGTTCGCAGATTTCAAAAATGTATTCAGTTTTCATGTAGCTATTGTAGTTTTTAAGTTACAGGTGCCACCTAATATGGAGGCTGACCTTGATTATAAAATAAATGTTTTAAAATGTTCTAAAAAAGGTGTATTAGGTTAAATGCTAACGTTACAAAATATAAATTACTACATTATCGTTTGGAATAATATTGATTTATAATAATAATAATAATAATAATAATAATAATAATAATAATAATAATAATAATAATAATAATAATAATAATATAATAATAATAATAATAATAATAATAATAATAATAATAAATAAATTTGAAAATTAACACCCTATCACGCGCTTATCTTGAAACAAATTTGTCGTTTTAATTTGAACTCGTATGTATTCTCAACAAATATACATACTTACATACATTCATACAGACACACACAAAATCACGTGTCAAAACTAAGTATATGTTACAAAAGAACGTAAAAAAAAAACAAAAAAAAAAACTCCAATTTTGTATACTTGGCTCACTATTTTTCGTAGTTTTCCTTCTTCACTCTCTCCCCCATCCCCATTTCGGTAGAGTCATTCTTAACCCCCCCACCTTCATCCCACCCCCTTTGCAAGAAATCTCGTGACTGAACTGTCAAACTCTAACCCTTCCCCCCTCCCCTCCCACTCCACAATTACGTCACATTTTTCCCAATTCTATACTATTTATGCTATTTATGGTAGGTATTACAGTATCACGAGGCAAAAGTAATAATGATGATAATATTACCTTAATTACAACTAATAATAATAATAATAATAATAATAATAATAATAAATAATAATAATAATAATAATAATAAAATAATAATAATAATAATAATAATAATATTATATAAACTATTTCCAGCTTATTATTTAAGTACATATGCTATAAATGATAATTTACAATATGTTAGATACGGCAATAATAATAACGATACTACTACTACTACTACTACTACTAATAATAATAATAATAATTATTTTAATTAATAATAATAATAATAATAATAATAACAATAATAATAATAATAATAATAATAATACGTTTACTATGCAATATGAACGAGGGTCCTGTATATAACTTTTGAAATAATAGTAGAAAATTAATAATAATAATAATAATATAATAATAATAATAATAATAATAATAATAATAATAATAATAATAATAATAATAATAATAATAATAATAATAATAATAATAATAATAATAATGTCATATTTTTCTACTATTTCGTAGGATTGAATATATCCTGCTTGATAGACACAAAGTCAGAACAATTTTACAGGTCTGTTCGAATGTGTTACGAAAAGTTTGAATACTGATGCGTTTGCAAATATTTGGAACTACTTGCCGAATGCAAATCTTTAAAATTTTGCCGATATCTATCATATATACTACATGAGTCCACCACTCAAGAGAATAACCATAATCATAAATAGAAATAAACGAGAATCAGGAAAACTCATACCCACTCTAGTCGACAAGTACTACGGTGTGTACAGATATAGGACTTAACAGTAAGGGACTTTGTAATCAAAGAGAGGAACATAAGTGAAATATCTAGTTCATATGTGGCTGGCTGAACATAGTGAAGCTATAATTAAACCGACAGAAAGAAACTGGAGAGTATTAGTGTGAGAGAGTTGATAAGACTCCACTTTTCCATGGAGAGCTGTGTGAGTTGAACCATACCAGATGTGTGAGGGATACTCCATACAGGAGCTAACGGCACCCCTATAAAGAGAGCAAGTAACTGGGGTGATGCGAAGAAATTATGAAGGCACCTCAGAACATCAAAATCTTATAAATTAGTTTGGTGAGAGAGATGTGATCCTTTCAATCTTTCCCTCCTGATGGAAGTGTGAGATCATTCAGCCTGTGACAAAGAAGAGGAAGAACCCTCCAACAATCGTCCTAGTACTTAAACCTTTATTCTTTCTTCAACAGGAAGATTTAGAAACATCTTAAATCTTCTAGTCTTATCGCCATTACGGCTTCCGTATGAAACTCTCTACTGGTGGCTCGCTTGACTATTGGTCCTCTGATCTTTGGCATTTTGGTGAATCTTTTGGTTTAG
>JABUQX010134752.1:0-2500 GCA_015478945.1 Trachelipus rathkii | reverse complement strand
AGTAAAAATAATATGAGATTCTCAGAGCTAAATAAATACTAAATTTTTCTTTTTTAGATAATTTTCAAGCTGTGGTGAGACCAGTTTTATTAATTATTTTATTGAAACCAAAAACACAAAATAAATTAAAATGTATTAAATAGAATCAGACTAATGAAATGCATAAGACCTCTTTTGAACAATAAATATATATAGCTACCAGAAATAAAAAATTTACTATAAAAGAATAAACTAGCATCTATATTCCGAAATTTAAGATGGAGTGCTCTTTGACTAGCCTTTTATTATTATTATTATTATTATTATTATTATTATTATTATTATTATTATTATTATTATTATTATTATTATTATTATTATTATTATTATTATTATTATTATTATTATTATTATTAAATTCTTTGCCAGGTTGAACATAACTTCTAAAAAAAATTATTTTGGAAAATTTTTTTTAGTTTTCATCCCCATGTAAAATTATTAAAAAAAAAAGAAAATGATATATATATATATATATATATATAGAGAGAGAGAGAGAGAGAGAGAGAGAGAGAGAGAGAGAGAGAGAGAGAGAGAGAGAGAGAGAGAGAGAGAGAGAGAGAGAGAGAGAGAGGAGAGAGAGAGAGAGAGAGAGAGAGAGAGAGAGAGAGAGAGAGAGAGAGAGAGAGAGAGAGAGAGAGAGAGATATATATTATATATATATATATATATATATATATATATAAAATCATCATCACCCACCTTCTCTCCACAAAACTGGGAGTAAGTTACGTAGCATGCACTGGAAACAGAAAAGTAGTAGAAGAATATGATGCAAGTGAAAAGAAAGCCCAGTCTTACTGCCCCCTTTTATAGCCTTTATAGTAAAAAAAAATCCACCCTAGAGCTTCACAGGACCGCGACAGACCCTCACTATGGCATCCCATCAATGTGGGTTCATCCCTTGGCCTAGGTGGGCCACAACCATACCCCTCACAAACCCCACCATTCACTCCTATTATGCATCTTTCTTCTTGCCTCTGCCAAATTCACATTCCTCTCCTCCAGGCATTCCTTTACGGACTCAATCCACTTTTCTAAAGTCTTGCAGCTGGTCTATTCGCAGCACACTCACCACTATACATCTGCTTAATCAACTGACTATCATCCATCCTTTCCACATAACCAAACCATCTCAACGTACTTTCATTTATTCTCTCATTTATCCCTTTCTTCATACCACACAACTCCCTAATGCATTCATTCCTCATTTTATCATTTCTTCTCACCCATAAGATTGCCCATCTGAACACATTGAACTTTAGATCTATACCACTTGTTCCGAACCATAGTTTCACTACTTTACATTAACACAGGTAACAACATACCTTCATGTAAGACCCTAGCGCACTCCAGACTTAGTCCTTTACATCCACCAAGGATTTAATTGCTCCAGTAACCTTCCTACCATTAACAACTTTCCCACTACATTCTGCATCATCTGTTTCCCTTTTCATCCAACATATATTCTAAGTATTTAAACTCAGACACTTGTTCCAGTTGCTCACCATCCAGCATAACTTCACACTGAGGCCTGTCCTCACTCACAACCATAACCTTACTCTTATTTATGTTTACTTTCAAACCCCTCCTTTTACACACCCTGTCATATCCATTTACCAATATTCTCAAACTCTCTCAGATTCGCCACACAAAACCAAGTCATCCGCATATAATAGATCTACAGGGCTCACTCCATTCCCCTTTACTCTCCATCATTCTAACACCTTCTCTGCCACCCCAATCTCTAATTCTTTCATAACCCCATCCATATATATACAAATTTAATAACTAAGGAGACATAACACATCCCTGTCTCACTCCGCTTTAAATATTAAACCAGTCACATTCAACTCAATTAATACTTACACAGGCTTCACTATCATCATGCATACTTTTGATTCCATTCAGAAGCCTACCACCAACACCATATATCACTAACACCTGCCATAGAGTTTCCCTATTAATCCTATCATACGCCTGTTGCAAATTCATAAAACCTAAATACAATTTATTCTCATTCTCTCTCACTTTCTCAATAATGTTTCAATGTAAAGATTTGATCCCCACATCCTCTACCACTTCTAAACGCACCTTGTTCTTCACCAATCAGTCCCTCAACGCACTTTCAACCAAAATTCCAGCATATATCTTCCTATAACACTCAATAAACTAATTCCCTTATAATTCTTATAGTTACCCTTATCCCCCCTTACCCTTATGTAAGGGTACTATTACTGCTCTCCTCCAATCAAAAAAAATATATATGTAAAATTATATATATATATATATATATATATATATATATATATATATATATATATATATATATATATATATATATATATATATATATATATATATATATATATATATATATATATATATATTAATATTTACATAAATTTTTGTTTATGAAATCATTGATAATCAAAAAAAAAAAAAAAATTGATATAGGCTGTAT
>JABUQX010134751.1:7500-33365 GCA_015478945.1 Trachelipus rathkii | reverse complement strand
TCGGGAACTACATATCATCAAGTGCGAGTGCTGCCCATGCGATGTATACCAGAGAATCATCTTTCGTTTCCTAGCTCAAATAAAGAAGCCCCCACGCTCAGTATCAAATGTAATGTGCTTCATGCTAGAATGTATACCAGTAGGACGTCTATTCCTTGACACTGTGTATGCAGTATACAGAAACAGCCCCGCAGCCAAACTGATAATCATTTTGTACTACTTACTCTGCATAGTGCTTCATTATTTCCTGAGGAATTCTCCTTGCAGTATACTGGATTCACTTTGTAGATAGTAATAAATAGTTAACCCGTTCTAATTCTTTGTTTTCTGTTTTTCTAGGGCAGGGGTCCAACCCGCTTTTGTAAAGATTAAAATTAAGGAAATAAAAAGAAAACTCACAGCAGTTCTCATTCATCCTTATCTAGAGCGGTTCGCACATTTACTACCTTAACCTCATGACCAGCTCGTCTGAGACATCTCGGTGGACCTTTTGAAGCTTGAAAGATGGCTCCACGGTATACTGTGAGAGTCTCAACACTCTAAGACCAATACGAAAAACTCCATCAGATCCATTTAGCGCACGATGTACTCCTACATACTACAAAAAATGAAAAAATATATAATATTCTTTTTTGGTTTTTTTTTTTAACGGGGCTCTAGATTTAATCCTACTTGTTTGCTCCGCTTTGGCGTTCATCATCTCTCTCCATCTTAACAGCAGCAGCCACCCCAGCCTTTTCCTGCATCTAAATCACTCAAGCCCTTCTAACAGTCTCAAAGAAGTCGCAGCGGCACATGCCCACCCAGCCCTGTTCCAGCACAAATCCCCCAGGCAGTTGGACACCTACCTTGGCAATCAAAGTTCTGTATCCATACAGAACCACTACCTGTAATCTACTAATTGTATTATTTTTATAATTAATTTTATTATTATATATTATATTATTATTATTATTATTATATATTATATTATTATTATTATTAATATATTATATGATTTTATTATGATATTATTATTATTATTATTATTATTTTATTATTATTATTATTAATTATCATTATTATTATTATTATTATTATTATTATTATATTATCTAATTCATTATGCATATATATATTATTATTATCACCTGTCGTGGGATTCCCACAAGTATGAGCCACACTTGTTGAACGAAAGGAAACCCCTTGTAACTCCACTCAAATAGTAAAAAAAGAAATTTTTTTTTTTTTAGTTAATTTGGCACATTTCATTTGTCGCAGAATATCTATTTTAATCCTTGGTGCTAGCTTCCAAGGTTGTAATTTCTTATTTTTCCACCCTCGCCGTTATTAGTAGCTTCCGCTTGCTCCACATCTATTTAATTTCTTTTCTTTCCTTCGCTCTGCCAACTTCTACGCCTTTCGTTATGTCTACTCCTCGCAGCATTTCATTTGCAACCCTTCTTCGTAAACAATCCCGAGCTTTGGTTGACCTGGCCGAGTCAGCGCTCCTGACCACGAAGACGAGAAGTGAAGAGATATTCGAAGAGTTGTGAATGCTCTACCAGAATCCTGCCTCCTCAAAATCAGGGATGGCTGGCAACAACTAGAAACTCTACAAACCCTTACAACACGCTCAAAACCCTATTATCGACCGCTTGGCTCCCCCCAGAGAGGAACAATTGGAAAAACTCTGCTGGAAGGCTCTCACTGGGCGACCGAAACCCTCGAATTGATGGTAATGGATGCTGGGTTTGTTTGGAGGCGGCACTCCATCTACACGGGAAGAGAAATAATTCGCACCCTCTTCCTCCAGAAGATGCCTGCTCAACATTACAGACGTACTGCAATCAATAAACCCGACGTTGTCCCTCACTGAGTTTTCCGCTACAGCAGACAGAATTTGCGCCACCCCGATGGAAGCCTTTGGTCCCCCCACCTTACGCCGTTTCTTCTCTCTCGACCTCTTCAACTCTCGCAGTCCATCCTCAACACATCCTACAACTCACGCCCAACACATTCCCCAGTACTCTACCAACGCCTCCGCTACTCTTCCTCCCCCTCTTGTTCCTCAACCGCCTTCTGCCTCCTATCCAACTCAACCTCCTTATTCTCACCCACCCCAACCTTCCTACTCTCACGCTTTTGCAGTACAACCTCCTCCTTCGGCAGCTCTGGATACCCGGGTTTCGGTTCTCGAAAATGGCATGGCCGATATAAAAAACGGCCCTTCTCTCCCTTTCAGCGGCAATTAATAATAACACTTTTCGCTCTCGTGATCTCACTCCTTCCAACTTTCGTCCTTTTCGCGGTCCTCGTTACCTTCTGCTTCTTCCTCAAGCCAGCGCCAGTATCCTCATGGGTACTGTTATTATCACCATACTTTCGGCATGGATGCCAAGAAATGCGATCCTTCCTGCCCTCTCAATTGCCAAGAAATGCGATCATTCCTGCCCTCTCTATCAGGGAAACTCGACATCCATCCCGTCGTAGGGAGCGACGGGAGATGCTGGCTCTTTTCTTCTTCTCCATCTACTGCACAGAGATGTTCTGTCGTATCTCACGCACATTTCCTATGCTAAACTTGCCTCTGATCGATTCCGCTCTAGCCTTTCGCATTTTTACCCCATAATACTCCCGTGTGTGTATAAGCGACATCCTCACCGTGGATTCCCACCTTCCTGGTTCGCTCAACTATTCGCTGCTAATATGGCGTCACCTACTATCGGCTCTGAAGACTTCGCACGTATATGACTATCCAGTACAACCACTTCGAGAGTCTCGCTAACGGACTGTTGGATTGCCTACTCAAAGATATTGCCGCCAGTTTTCATGGTTTTCTCGTCGCTGAAGGACACCAACCATCCTCGGCGCTGACTTTTTGTCCCCTTCAATGTTATGGTAGACCTTCGTAATAGACGTCTAGTTGACGGTTAAACTTCTCTTTACTCCCACGGTTCCTTAGGTCTTCAGAGCTAAGGGCATTTCCGCTATGCTCCGCCTACTTCGGTAGCTGTCTCCCTTCCCTTACTTCTGCAGAAGGGACTTTCCTTCTTTATTTGCATCTTGCTCTTCAGATACCCCTCTTAAGCATTTCTGTGGAACATCATATAGAGGACCACTGGCCCACCCACCTTCGCTCGAGCTCGTCGCCCTCCCACCTGATAAGCTCAAAGCCGCCAATCGGCTGAGTTTGATACATGTGCAAAACTTTGGCATCTTTGCGCCCTTCCAAGAAGTTGTGGTCCTCTCCGCTACACATGGTCCCTAAGGCACCACGGGTGGATTGGAGACCTGTGTGGTTCGATTTTATAGCCTTGAATTCTGCCACGACCCCAGATAGATACACCGTGCCACACATCCAATCATTTCACCTTCCAACTGCGCCGGCAACACTAGTCTTCTCCTCTTGGATTTAATCGGGCCTATCATCAGGAAGCCCGTGGCTCGCCCCGAGGACGTTCCAAGGACAGCTGTAATCACCCCCTTTGGCTCTTTGAGACACGAGATGCCATCTCGGGCCTGAAAAATGCAGTCCCCAATCCCTTCAGAGAGGTTCATGATCTCTTCATCCTCCGCCAAGTGGTCTTCCTTGCTTGGGTCGCCATATTTAGATTGATCTTTTTAGTCGCTTCCTCCTTCCTGCAAGACATATTGATCACCTACGTGCCGTTTCGTAGGTTGGACGATGCGGGAATTCGTCTCAATCCTACCAAGCGCAAAAGTGCGTATTCGGTGCGTCTTCTCCTACTTTCCTAGTCACACAGTCTCGGCTGAGGGTATTTGCCCTCTTGTAGACCGTGTCACTGCTATCCGCGCCTTTTCCTCTTCCCCAAAATCCAAAGCATCTTCGTATCAATAATATCTGGGAATGATCAACTTCTACCATAGATTTCTGAAATCAGCGGCAACCCTTCTTAAGCCCGCTTACAGCACTCATTCGTCCTAAGCAAGCGAGGCAGCACCATAAAGTCGATTGGTCTCCGGACAGCAGAGTCTTGCCTTCGAGAGCTTCCAAAGAAGCCCTCGCCTCCGCCCACTTTTTAGTTCATCCCCACGATACCGCACCAGCGATAGTGCAGGTAGACGCCTCCGATTTCGCTGTTGGTGCGCTCAGCAGTTCCAAAAGGGTGAATGGTGCCCCCTTGCCTTCTTTTCAAGCAAGCTGCAACCCGCCGAATACAACGATATATGTGCTTTGGAAGGAGTTAGGCTGCTATGATATCATTGCTGTTCGCCATTTAAGGTACTTTTTGTAAGGACGGGAGTTCCAACACCCTGACCGACCACAAAGCGATCACTCTTTGCGATGGCTTCACCGGCATGAACGGTCACTCTTCCCCCGTGAAGCTTCGTCATTCTTGAATTTGTTTTCCCAGTTTACGACAACATACGTTCGCAATTCCGGGTGGGATAACTTTCACCCACGATTACTCTTCTCGGATCTGAACATTAAACGCTCTTTCTCCCATTCCTGACAACATTATTACGCAGCCATGGCCGTTCGTTGCCAGGAGCAAGACCAATATCGATCTTCAACAGACTCTTCTCTACAGCTGAGTGGCTCAATCTTCCGGGCATGGAGAAGAGACTCTTGTGTGACACTTCAACAGGCATCCATCGTTCTGTTCGTACCTAATGTCTTCGAAAGGCAGTCTTCATTCTCCATTCGCTTTCACACCCTGTCGTCGAGGCTTCACGCAAGGTAACGGCTCGTGTTGTGGGCCTAAAGTTAACGCCGACGGAGCGAACTGGGTCAGCGCCTGTATGGCTTGTCAGCGCTCTAAAGTGCAAAGAACATACTAAAGCTCCCTTAGGACCTTTTCTTGCCTTCCTGGTCAACGGTTGAAGAGGTCCACCATCGCATTTGTTGACCTCTCCACCTTTCATGGGCAAAACGATATATTCCTCACCTGATTGATAGGTTCACTCGTTGGACAGAAGGCTATCCCAACTCTCTGTGCACAGCTGAATCATTGCTAAAGCCTTCTTTCCCTGGGATCTCTCGAGTTTGGAACTTCCTTCTCTCAGTCACGACGATCAAGGTCGCGTTTTCGAATCCTTTGGAAAGATTTGATGGGCTTGCTTGGTTCTGAGAAGATCCACACAACCAGTTTCCACCCTATCTCAAACGGGATTTGTGAAAGGTTCCACCGTCAGCTTAAGGCCTCTCTCGATGGCACCACCCACAACCAGAACATTTGGACGGAAGCTCTCTTTGCTATGCTTGGTATACGCACGACCGTTAAGGAAGATCTTCAGTGTTCAGCTTCCGAACTTGTTTATGGCTCTACTCTCAATCTTTCCCTTCTGCTACTGCTGATCCCACCCTGTACCTCACCCGTTTGAAACGTGTCCTCTCGTGGAGACCTACTCCGACCCCCCAGCAAAGGTGCACTCTTTACATTCCGGAAAGATCTCTCTTCCTGGTACCCATGTTTTGGTGAGCATGACTCCCACGTTCTCCTCTCCAACCCAAGTACGACGGACCCTTCCCAGTCATATTCGGAAGGAGAAGTTCTTCAAGGTACAACGTCCCAACTCGCACCGAAGTAATATCAATAGATCGTCTCAAAACCTTGCCTATTTTGAGGCCAAAAACTCTATGCAAATATTCCTGATTGTTTCAACCAATTCTGATTCCTTTGCATTTACCATCATCTTCTCTATCCCTGTACCAGATTCTCCACCTCGTTCATCTCCTCCCGACTCTTCTCCTCCTTCATCTCCCCCATCATACATCTCGACATCTCTGCCATACTCCACCATCTTCCTCTTGACCCGATGTTTCCTCTTCCTATCTCCTCCTCCTCTCTTTCGCCCAATCCCTTCACCGTCCCCTCCATTCCACCACCTCCTCCTGCCATGCCTTCCACCAAGTCGTTACTGCACGATGTTCCACTCCCTCCTCGTATCGCCAGTCCGGTCCGCTTTCCTCATCTGTCCACACTCCTGAAACTGAGCGCAGTGCTCAGCTCCAACACCAATCCTCGTTCTCGCCCTCGTCCTGATTTGCAGCCGCCTGCGTCTAGAGACGTATCGAGCAGAGGCCGTCATTTGCGCCGGCCACTCCGCTACCGGGATTAGAGCGCCCCGGCCTCAGTCTGCAGGGGGTACTGTGGAGAGGTACTCTCTGTGGAAGTGGAAAGAACATCTATACAAAGCTGAACTACAGAGCTGAAATACAGAGTTAAACTGCAGTGCCGAACACACCCTATTTTTAAAATGTGGTTGTAGTTCGCTGGACCTAAACCACGCTTTCAAGCCGACGATTTTATTCACTTTTCAAAATCGGGCAACAGGCATGTGCCTCTCCCTTTCTTGCGGACATTGTGCAAAATAATAACAAAATAACAACATTAAAATACCATTACATTTTATTAGCTGTTAATAAAATAATTAAAACCCAACAAGGTGAGTTTAGAAAAAGGGCAGCCTATTAAAAAATTAATACATTTTTAGGTAAGTAGAGCTTAGGCGAACCTAGACTAGTCGGTGGAGCCTAAGGCTGAGGTTTAGAAATAGTGCAACCAAAACGCATTAGACTGAATTAGCGATCAAAAAAGATGCTAAATCGAGGTAGGAAACAAAGTGAAGTGTTTCAATGCATGCCAAGTGTAAAATCGCGGTAGGCTTAAGTAGAACCACCATCAGGATGACGTGTCCGCAGAACACAAAACCCTCGCTTTATCACTTACGCACATACCAGCGCACAATACGAAGCCATAGCAAAAATCGACGTTTCAAGCAATTAGCCACAAACTTAGGGTGGAAGAGGCATAGGTAAGAAGAGGGGAAAAACTAGGGTTTGGAGATTAGAGTTGTTGCATGTATCTTAATATAGTGGGAAATAACAGCTCTGGGGATAGGCCGTTATTTCCGCCATATCTAACCCTAGCAGGCATGCGCCTCACATAGCATGTTTGAAAGAGAGGCCAAGCTGGGGGTATATGAGAGGGGGCTGGTGGTAATTAGTTTTAGCGCAGAGAGAAGTGAACAGCCCCATACAATGTTAGATATAGAGGAGATTAAAATATATTTTAGCAACAATATTAGTAAATCCCTTCTACTGGAAAGAAAGAGAATCAAACATCTAACCTATGGGCGTGGGGCCTCACAAGCAGTTTGGAGAGAGGCAAGCTAGAGGTGATAGTAGCCGCAGAAGTAGGAACGAAAAGTGTTGAGATTAGAGAATTTAAAATATATTTTAGCCAACAATATATAGTTAAATAGACGGAGCATAGACCGTTATTCCTCACATACCAACCCTAGTGGGCGTGCGCCTCACATAGCAGTTGGAAGAAGGCCCAAAGCTAGGTGATTTTAGGGCAAAGTTAGGTCACAGCCAAATCTCTCCCTCTCTTTATACATATATTATATTTAATATATATAATTATAAATATATATATATTATATATATATTATATATATATTATTATATATTAATAATATATATATATATATAATTATAATATTAATATATAATTAATAATATTATATATTAAATATATATATTATATATATATATATATATATAATAAATATACTAATTATATATTAATTATATAATATATAATTAGTATATATATTATAAATTATCAAATATATCATATATATATATATATAATATAATATATTAATTAGTAAGAGGAGAGTGAATAGATAGTAATTTATGTAGTACTGTTATAGACTTACCTATATTTAATACTATATGCCACTATTATATAATATTTATATTAAAATCTTACCTATAACTAGTACTTTCGTGATATCACATCTACTTATCCAAAAACGCTTAATATGGAGGTACGTCAGCCACTAGGTATTAATCATGATATACTATAAACTCGTAGTATACTATATATTAAGTTTAACCTCTATATTTTACATATATAATGTTTGATAACTAAATACATAATATTAATTTTATAATATATAATATATAATATATTTAACTTCTAATTCAATATTAATTTTAATGGATCTTGGTATTTACTGACTTATCTATATAATGCGTCTGATTTATAACTATGTTTAATCTAACCTAGCTGTGTGGTGCGGAGACCTCCTTTCTATCAACATAATGTAATGCATTGTACCATTTTCTTTAAGCTATGTATGATGGGGACGTCTATAATCCACATTGCTGCTCACACTTCCAGATAGACGTTATAAGATATAGAGGTAGTATACTTTTAATTAATATAGTAATAATACATTATTTTTACTATACTCCTGGGGCCCCATTTAGCTACCAATGCGAGCTGGCAAATTAAGTAAAATTTTAACTAGTATCCAGTTCGGATACATTCCTTGCGATAAAAATGCCAGAAGAACCTACCTACGCTCGATTAAATCAAATATTTTTATTAAAATTATAAATCTTCAATTTAGATTTAGCTGTGTTGTCCATATGCAAAACACTTTGGTAGGTGGACCCCAGGTGCTGATCGTGAAACTTCGCTCTTTGTCCGCTGCCTAGCTACTCACATTGAAGCCTATGGAGATTCTGCCATAGCTGACCTTATGCAAAGCAGAAGCTTCTCCTTCCACCAATAGACATGCTGGATAGAGATCGCCATTGCTCCGCTAGCGTGTTGGTTAGCTAAGAGGCCTGAAAAGCCTAATGAAGAAGCTGATACTTAACATGCCATTAGAATCGCTTCCAGAGCTATAGTTGCTGTATTGGTCCCACAGGGCATTCTAGTCTACGTATGTACTTCAGGTACCTACAGAGCCAAAATTTCTCGTCGTACTATTCACTCTTCATCTACTCTCTCGTCTCACTCCACTCTCTCTCCATCTCTCTCTTCTCTCTCTCTACTTCTCCTTACCCTCAGCTTTCTATTCCTCTCTCTCCTCTCTTCTTCACTCTCTTCTCTCCGTTCTCTCTCTACTGCTCCCTCTCTGCCTTCTCTCCTCATCTCATCCTCTCCGTCCTCCTTCTCTCTCCTCTCATACTAGCTCAATCTTTTCATCGTTTAGCGTCCATCTCTATACTACTCTCTCTCATCTGCTCTGGTTGTAGTTCAAATGAAGTTTAGCAAACCAAACATTACGGCAATCTTTGTTCTAACGTTGCATTATGCTTTGATTATATGTGTTTGCTCTGAGCTCGGGTTGAGGACTCATATCTCTAAATGTTAATGTCTGACGTGTCATGCGAGCAATGAAGTACCAGGGAGGATCCATTCTCCTTGCCTATGTGTGGGACGCACGTATACATAAAAACAGCCCCCGGACCCTGCGTCCACTAATTCAAAATCGCTATCCCATGCTTGGCTTCATTTGCAAATACACGGAGTATGACCAGGGAGGATCCTACTTTCCTCTTTGCCCTGGTGTATGCATATACATGAAACTCAAGATTGCCCCCCCCTACAACTGAACTAATTTAGTTAACGCAACTGATAACTTATCTATTCCATGCAACTTTAGGCTTATCTAGGAAGATGCATAGTTATGGAAATTCTTCACTATGTGCAGGTATACGATTTTATATCGAATAGCAATAATACGTCAAATAGCGTAGACTATAATAAACTAAGGGTAGGGTCAGTATACCCTGTCAGTCTAATCTCCTCTGGTTATTTTTCAATTTTTCCTTTGTATCTAGTAGAAGCGGCAGGGGTATCCACACCCGCGCTTTTGCTGTGTAAGATACATTAGTAAATTAAAGGATAATTTAAAGCTCAAAACTCAAACAGCCCCAGATTCCTCTATCTAACATTCCGCGTGTCTGTCCTTCTTGTATAAGAAGCGCTTGACTATTTGCGACCTGCAGCATACCCCTTAACCCTTCCCATCTTGATCCAAGCCTTAACCAAATGATATTTACTTATATAAACCTTATACAGGCTAAACGTTGTCACTACTATTAATTTAGTAGTATGAACTCCTACTATAAAGCTATGACTATAGATGATTACTATTGATTATCGTGTCATACTCTCACTATCTCGGATATATATATATAAATATAACTCATACTTTCAATATACTAATTTAATTATATTAATTACTGTACTTAAATAGAGATAACCAAGTATAATAAACTATATATCCATGACTCATACTTACTATATCAAATAGACCAATGGAATAAAAAATCCTATCCATGAATATCTCAATTATTTATTAGTCGTACATAGACATATCAAATATCTAATATTATAATAAATATAAGAATAACATTTATTATATATTTATATTGTTATATATTATTTATATTATTATAACGGGTATATGAATTTATACTATACCGAGCTTATGTATATTGTTACGTTTTATATATCCAAAAACTACGATAGGTACCCAAGTAATCTAATAAACATAGCCTACTGGAATCCCCAGCGATATGAAATTTGTTTATGGAAAAAAAGGATATTTTTTTTTTTTCAATCACCTTTGACGTAATTAGCCTAACTTTCTTGGACTAAATCACGTATCGTCTTAACAGCAGCAACTGACCAGATCCTTTTCCTTTGCATTCAAATCACTCAAGCCCTCGTATGAGAGAGCACGTCTCCAGCAATCCCGAACAGCAAGGGTTCTGGGACAGCCAGTAGTGGGGACGAGAGTCCCCCGTTCGTCCCCAGGAGGCCGAGAGACCCCGATCTTTGCTCCTTTGCCGGGGTCGGAGCATTTAGACGCCCAACGGCAGGGCTCTATTCTTTATGTTAAAAAAAAAATCCCTTTTTTTCATACCCCAAATTGTTCATACTTGCATGACTCAGCATCCACATAATATGTATCGCCCAGTAGTTTTCTATATACCCCTATACAGGTTTAGTTTTTTGGAGAATATAAAAAAAAATTTTTAAAAATCATTTTCGCGCAATTACAAACCCTATACTCCATACGCTGATTGTGCGCAAATAGATGTTAATTTCAGATTTCTTGTATTCCATACAGGACCACGTTCTAATTGTACCCTACTCTGTATTTTATGAGATATCAATGTCGAGGCCTCACATTGGTTTGTAATTTCTTACTTTTTTTCACCTTTTGTGATTAGTTAGCTTTATATTATTATTTACGGATTTATTTATAAATCTTAATAAAGTTATTTTATGTTCTAATTAATCCTTATTGGATGTGAATTGAATGAAAAAGTAATAAAATTACACGTCGAAATGTTCAATTGTTTTATTATTATATCAAATACGTTGATCTCGGGAGTCATATAAATAAATTAACTTTTCTGACTTTTTTTTCTTAATATGTGGAACCATTTTCAAATATTTGACATTTTTGATTTTATATTTTATCAATTTTCTTATTTCGTACTCATATTATATATAGTAAATTATTGCACCTAAAAATAATAAAAATGTTGAACTCACAATCTTTATTTTATTTATTGATTTGAACAAATTTTCGAAATTAATTTGTCCACCTTAACATTTCTATATTCTCCTGACTTATAATAACTAAATTATGGATTTTACGTCGATATTTCCATTTATAATATAATATAATTATTATGTTTATATTTTTTTTTTTAGTTACTTTAAAATATATTAGAACTAGTACATATGGTAAGTGCTACCTTTTTGATTTACCATATTATTGCGTTGTATCCTTTTAATTTTTTTAAAATACTTTTATTTTTCATTTTTTTTCAATTAATTGAAAATTATCAATCGATAAAGTTACTAGATATCCGAGGGATTCCTCACAGGGTATACCCTAAGATAGAAATCTCCAACACTAACTCAATTAGCCTGGATGCGAAGGTGAAAACGCCGTAAGAAATAAAATAGTTCAACACTTTTACAACCGTAAAATACAGGAAAAAATAAAATTTTGTTTATTTTTATTTTATTAGTTTTTATATTGGGCGAATTTAGTCATATATTAGTCTCAGTACTACTATATAAAGCATATCTGCATTTTATAATCCTATGATCTATGCTCCTAAAGTGGAGCTATATATCTTTGATTTTTTCCACCCCGCTTATAGATCCTATATAGTTTAATTAGTGCTTTACCGCGTTATATATATTAGCTAACTATCCACATTCTTTATAATTATACTAGATTAACTTATTTCTTTCACTTATTTTAGGTCATAATATTTATCTTGATTTTTCGCACACCTTACATAACAGTCCTTTATCGTCTCTCTGAGAACTAGAAGTTACTAAGCAATATAGCTCCTAGTCTAGGCATATATACATCTATATGCAACCCTTCCGCTTCTGGAATTTAGTCACGCTAATATATTTATAGATAAATATCACATAAATATTATTATAACAGATATGAAACACATGAACATTGTAGGTGCAGGAATCATGTGATATTAATAAAAATAAATGATAGAAGCGCGTTGCAAATAAAAACCGAATAAACAAGAAAACTAAAAATAAAAAGAAGAAGAAAAAAACAAGATAAAAAACAAAAAACATAAATGGCAAATAAACAACAGAACAAATTTTCTATAACCCAAAAAATATTAGCATATGGCAATAGCAACTCTTACAGCTTAACAAACGTAAAAACAAAAGAAAAGAACGTTCCTATTCAAAATGCGAGTAATATCAAAAACAAAAGGAGGTAATAACAGATAAAAAAAAGAAAAAGAAAAATAAGAAAGAAAAATATAAAAACATAAGATAAAAAAAACAAAAGAAATAAAAAAAAACAAAAGAAAAAATAAAAAATAATAAAAATTAAAGAAATAGAAAACAACAAAAATTAAAAAAAACTAAAACAATAACAACAAAAAAAGAAATAAAACAGAAGGAAAAAACAACAATACTAATAAAAATAACTATAGCAAAAAGTGAGAAAAAGAGAAAAAAAAAAAAAAAAAAAAAATCCAGAGTTAAAATACGATCAAAAAAAATAAAAAATAATATAAAAAAAGAAAGAAAAAAAGACATCAGAAATAAAAATAAAAAAATAAAAGAGAAAAAAATAAACAAAAGCTACTAATACAAAAACTCAAAAATAAAACACAAAAATCAAATACACCCTATCCATACGTCGATAAAAACTAACCGGCGTGGAATTAATCAAATCCTAGACATTTAAGAACAATACCTATACCCAGAAGAGAGTAAGCACAAATTATGGAAATAATTAACACAATGCTATGGAAAAGAAGCATTACTTAAATAGACGATATGTGAGTCGACCCAGAAAGCCCTCTCGGAATCTCATTAGAATGGTATACATGGAAATTGCGTGTCATGGGATATTATTAGATATAGATGATAATTAACTTAGTTAGTACGCAACCTAAACACACTATCCCCCAATCATATAACACGGTCAAGAGTCAGAGAAGATTAATAATACGCACGCCATCTATTATGCCTCAAGGTAAGATGAACTGCCTCTCTCAACAACAACTCTATACTAAGCCGCCTACTGCGAGCAGTGCGAGAGAGTTGAAGCAGCGCGCGGAGCGTTGTCCCTCACTGCTCTCTGCTCGCTACAAGTCTACAGACCTGAGTTGTTCGGCCCACGCATGAGCGCGTGGTGGCCCCTAAACCACCTGACGCGCTCTTCCTTCGTCCGTCCTAAATTGACTCGGCCTCTACTCCTCATCTCCTCGTCACGCTCTATCAATCAGCACATCTACAACCCTCACGCCCGATGACCAACGTGAACCCAGAATAACCTCCATACTACGAACGCCTCCGCATACGTCATTCCTTTACCGCCCATCTGAGTGCTCGAGGTATACGCTCTGGTGCGTGCCTCGCTATGACAGAGCGTGCGAGACGCGTCCTTATTCGTCAGCGCGGTACCAAGAGGGCGAGGGCAATACGAGGTAGCCGGCAAACCTGTCTCTTACTGGATACACACGGCTTTTCGGGGCAGTTAACCGAACTCTGCTGGACAACTGCCTTTGCAGCAACTCTGAGTCGGCTACTTACGCCGACGGTGCTTGTCAGGTTGGTGCAAAACGGCTATAGAGGCGCGGTACATTAAGTTAAGAAAGCGGGAGCACTCAGTTCCTTCTACAGCGAGCGTGTGGAAATGACGAGGCAAGGAGAGAGACGCAAGTTAATATATAAACACTTTTCGCTCTCGTGATCCAATCAAATAATATTTAGCTATATATATAATCAATACTCCGTATTACCATAAACTACTTTCGAATTAGCCTTAGTATATTATATTGTATATCATGACCTATTATATATTAGTGTAATATACCTCGTTATCACCTTACTGTTTACTTTCCTCGTGAAAGTGACCATAGTCATGTACCTATATAAGGCTAATAGGTATAAGTATACTCAGTCATATATATAATATATGTGCTAATAAGAGATTAGAGTATAAATAGTATAGGAGTATTGGATTAACTATGTTTAATTATTACACCCATGAGCTTTTACAGTAGATGACTATATGTGATGGTAAGAATTGCCTAAGAAAGGGTAAAATGCGCTTGATTAGAATCCTTCCGTGCACCTCTTCTTAAAATCATAGGTGACGAATACAGTCGACGCAGCCATCCCGATCGGAGTTAGGAGCTTGACAGGTAAGATAAAGATGCTGTGACTCTTATTTCTCTTTACATTTTTCCTATGAGCGGTACTGCACAGGGTAATTGATTCTTCGGATATCTCTTTAACGAACGCAAGTATCAACTTTCAATATTAAGCTTTGGTTACCTTCTTGATCGGTATATTCTCTCTGACTCTATACCTTCTAGAATTGTATATAGCTCATACACCCCTATATCCCAAAGGTAAGGATCATCTTTCGTCCCCTTCACTCAGCATGTGTCGTCATTACTTATTCGCGCTACTAATGGCTCTTCACAGTGTGCACCGGTCTTTATAGTCGTAGTAAAGCGATTTGGGTTGTACGCGTTAGACAATCGTGAGTCTCGTCTGCCTCTCGCCTAGCTCTTCATGCAGGTTTTTCTCAGATCTTGAGCAAGTAGGACATTCTAAATGCCCAGTCACTCGGCGCATGACTTTTTCTATAGATTAAGTTGGTTACCCCATTTTTCCAATATCTTATGGGTGGACCTGTTACGTAATAGGATCGTCGTAGGAGTTGTGACGCGTAATGTTTTAAACTTTTCGGTTTACTCCCACGGCTTTCCTAGCGTTAACTTCTGACGCATATTAATAATAGTCATTTATAACCGCTATTGCTCCGCCATATCTTCGAGGCTTAATGTATTAAGCGTTATCTTATCCTCCTCCTACGTACTATCGCTAGACAGAGGTATGGGAGCAGGTTCTCTCTTTGATTGGTCGATACAACCGTATGGCTGTCTCTCGTCTAATTATCGCGCCCTCTTAAGCCACTTAAGTGAAAGCGTGGTAGTATATTAAGAAAGACAAGCACAATGGTTTCAACCTACAACCTCTATCTGCTCGAGTGTGCTCGATACGCCGTCCCAAAAAAGAAAAAATAACTTATCAACTTATGCTCTTATCCTTAATCAGCTCAAGCCGCCAAGAGTCTGAGTGCTTGTGAGATCACATGTTGCGGCATACTCTGAAGGGTGAACATTGAGATTGCGCCGTCAATGATCATCAAGAGTTGTTGGTCCTCTCCGTCCTACACATTGTCCCTAAGAGGACTTCAGGCGTGAAGTAATTGTGGAGATCCAACTTGTGGTGATTCTATAGTGGCTTATTTTGGAATTCTTTGCCATCGACATTCCAGATATTTAGATACCATGCACAGGCATTGCGCGATATCGTCAATTTGACACTATGTGCTAAAACTGGGCCTGCCCATACACTATCCTCTACTTCAGGCTCTTTGGATTTATAATTCAGAAGGCCTATCAGTCAAGATACCCGGTGGCTCCGAGGTAGAGACGTTCCCAAGAACAGCTGTAATCAACCCGCCCTCTACTATGAGCGCTTCTTTGAGTATTACGAGAATGCCATTTCGGGCTCGTAAAACATGCGAGCTCAGGCTATAATCACATTTCAGAGGTTATCATTGGATTTCTATTCCTCTCGTAGCGTCGTTCCCTTTTTGAGAGCTTGGGCATTTTAGATGATCTTTTTGCTAGTTCGGCGGTTTAACCTCTATTCCTGATAAGTAACATATGGACTCACAGGCTTACTAACGTGTAGCCCTATTTCGCGATAGTGCAAGGTTGTAAGTAGGAGACGAGGTGCATGGGATGAATTGACGGTCTAAGTCCTACCAAGCGCTAGCAGTAAATTATCTGGCTAAGATCGTCTTTACATCCTACGTGTTCCTCTGAAAGTCACGACTACAGTTAGTATTACTTCGGCAATGAGCATCAAAGGTTGAATTTGAACCGTCATAACTTTGCTAGACTTTACGTCGTTATTACTGCTTAATCCGCGACGCTTTTCCTCTGTAACTCACCGCGCGAATAAATCAATAAAAGCGGCTTCGTGTCCAATATCGGTGGAATGATTATCAAACTCTTTACCCATATAAGGATTTCTGTAAATCAGCGGCTAGACGTGAGAGACCATAATACCCAACCATAAGGAGGAAGGGGCGTGATTTCACACCGCTGATTAGCCACGGCATATTACAGCACTCAGTCAGTTCTGCTTATAGCTCAGGCGGATGTGGCTATAGCACCAATAAAGTAACGGACTGGATCGTGCGCACTCTCTCTCAGATAGCACTCATACGCGTTCGATGGGACATTACCATAATTAGTGCAAGCCCCAATCCCCTGCTACTTTCCGTCTCTATTTAGTGTTCATCCCTACGAATGAGCGTCGGCACGCAATGACAAGACTGTAGTTGCTAGAGTTGGAATGCTCCTGCTTATCAGCTAGTTGGTCGAGTGCAGCTCAATCATTCTCGTTTCAAGATCCAAGGAAAGGTAAGTGAATTGCTGAATAAACTAAAGCGCGACCTTGCAAATACGTTATGTAGTAATTTAGTAATGATGAATAAAATATTCTTATACACCAAAGAGATGACTTTTTAGTTGCATTTGATGGAACAAGAAATGATGATGCTAATTTTTTCGGAACATACAGAGATAACCTTACCGTTTTGAGTCAAACTATTTATACGTATTGTAGTGGAAGCGTGTCATGTCCCAACAAGAAAGAATTTAACCTATCTTAAATATCAGGTGAGTGATAAATATAATCTGTAGTACCCTCACATGTGGCCTTCTTTTCTACGCATACTTGCATAACCCGCCTTAGACTATAATTAACAAGAGGAATAGTAGTTGTGATCCGTTTTAAGGAAGGGAGTGGCTTGCTTATGTATTCTCTGCATAGTTCAACTCGTCAATTATAGGCTCCGATCAATATTTTGTAGAAGGACGGGAGGGTATCGAGTAATAACCTCACTCCTGATATTCCCGACATCATAAAATACGATCACCCTTTTGTTCGTATGAAGCCCTTTCACGGGGCAAATGAGGACGTTCTACTAAGACCCCATGAAAGAGCTGGTGCACTCATATGGAGAGGTTTGGTTTCCCAGTGTTATACGCGTACAGATCAGTTACTGTTTATGACACTTTTAACGACATCTACCGGTGAAGGTGTCTGAGATACTAATGCCACACGAGGATCACTTGCTGTGTGAGCTCGGATGAAGCTGAAATTACACGCTCTAATTCTCCACATTAGTTTCCTGACATTTTGATTCTCAGGCGCCTCAGCCATTGGTATATATATAGCCTGTTCTTAGTAGGCGTTTATACGTGTTAATCGTTCATCAGTGAAGTGCGAAGACTAGAACTATCATACTTCAACAGGACTCTTCCCTCCAGAACTAGCAAGTGCGACCGGTCAAATACTTGCGCGGCGCATTATAGAGAATAGTACGACTACGTTTAGTTGTGGCGGGACTATCTGAACAAAGACTGACACTTCCCTTCGCCTTTCGTAGCACTATAATGCCTAACTTCTAATAAGGCAAGCTATCTGCAACCTATATCGGTTACTCAATTCGCATTTAGCACAGCCCTATGCGTCTACGTATAGATATGATAATTATTATTAATTAATAGGCTTCACGCAAATACTTATAGTATATATTGTGTGATAGTGATTTATAGAGTTAGAGACGGTGACATTCTCCAGAAGCTTGTCCACTAAAAGAGTTTATTTTGCCCTTAAAACTAACTTAAATTTTTATTAAACTTAGAAATTTTTTGGAACTTAGAAATTTTTTCCATAAATAATGGATAGAAAGTGCGAGAAGCGGGTTGGGGTATTTATTTTTTTGAGTGGTTGATGGATTTGCAGTCATTCTTGAAGAAAACGATTTGTAAACTCCCAGTAATCTGTTTCGAGATAGAGCCAGCGAATAAGTGCTCATCGCGTGAATTCGAATATTTTTAGTTCATCAAGTCGACTGAATTTTCTTTTTTGAGAGATCTTTATTCTTGTTCAGTTTCTACGACATGTTTTCTTTTTACAGGATTTCTATGTGGACAAAAGACCATTCCTCCAAAGCATACCCCTTAGGCACTTTTCTTGCCTCCTGGCCCGACGTCAAACAGGTTTGAGAGAGTCCATCAATCGACATGTTGGATCACGTCTTCCACCTTCTTCATGGGTATAACTGAATATTCCTCACCTGTATATGAAATAGTTAATTCATATCTTCGTTGGACAGAAGCTATCCCACTCTCTTGTTGCTACAGCTTTTTTGTATTTCTAAATAATTTTGGGCTTAATAAAAAAGCCCCAATTTTATTTTTTTTTCCCTTTTGCCCATTGGATCTCTAATCTCGGTTTGGCATCCCTCTCTCGGTCACGACGGATAAAGGTCGCGTTTTCGAATCCTTCTTATGGAATCCTTCCTTTGGAAAGATTTGATGCACTTGCTTGGTTCTGAGAAGATCCATACTAACCATTTAATACACCCTATCTCGAACGGATTGTTAAAGGGTTTCCACCGTTCATAGCTTAAGGCCTCTACTCATGGCACACCCACAACCAGAACATTGGACGGAAGCTCTCCCTTTGGTTATGCTTGGTATACGCACGACCGTTAATAGACGAAGATCTTCAGTGTCAGCTTTCCAGAACTTTGTTTATGGCTCTACTCTCTAATCTTTCCCTTTAACTCTACTGCTGGATTCCCACCCTGTACCTCACCCGTTTTGAAAACGCTGTGCCCTCTTAACCTGGAGATAAACCTACTCCAGACCCTCCAGCAAAAGGTGCTACTCTAATACATTCCGAAGACTCTCTTCAAACCTGTACCATGTTTTGGTGAGGCATGACTCCACACCGTTCTCCTCTCCAACCCAAGTACGATAGACCGTTCCCAGTCATACTTCGAAAGGAGAAGTTCTTCAAGGTACAACATCATTCAAATTTCTGCCCGAAAAGTATATATTAATTCAATATTGATACGTTATCTTCAAAACTTCTGCCTATTTTTGCAGGCAATAATCCCACTGACGTCCAGGATGTTCGAACGACTTTGTTCCAAAACCAATTCTGATTCCTGGTTGGATACTATCATCAAATTCTTATCCTATGTATACCATGTTATTATCTCCTAACCTCGTATCATCTCCTCCCGACTTCTTCTCCTCTTCATATTACTCCCTACTGACTCTCCATTCTCCACCACTCGTTCCTCTTGACCCATTTTCCTCTTCTTTTCCTCCTCCGTTCCTCTCCCTCTATACCGTCCCTACTCCCTATTATTAATATCTATATTCCACCAACCTCCTGACCATGCCTTATACCACAAGTATCGCTACTGCTCCTAAGTATATATATAATGTTACACTTATTTACCTCTCTTTACGTATATTTTCCATCGGCTATATATCACTTCATCGTCTACAACAACTTACTACTGCCACCTACATTACTAAACACCTACATGACCTTCCTTCAGTTATAACTACTCGTCCTGGTTTGCAGTCCAGCCTGCGTCTAGAGACGTATCGAAGCAGAGGCGCCGTCATTTGCGCCTGACCACTCGCTTAACCGGGATTAGAGCGCCCCCGGCCTCAACCTCTGCAGCGGGTAGGTACTAGTGGTGAGGTTACTCTCTGTGGGATAAGTGCGAAAGAACATCTATACAGAAGCTGAACTACAGAGCTTAAAATACAAAGAGTTTAAACTTGCTAGTGTATCATCCGAACCACCCTATGTTAAAATGTGGTTGTAGTATTTCGTGTGACCTAAACCACGCTTCCAAGCAGCCGATTTATCACTTTTTCAAAATCGCGACAGCTTGTAGCTTCCTTCTTCGGAATTAGTGCCAAAATAACATAAAATTTTACAAACATTAAAATACCATTACAAGCAATTAATTTGTGTATAATAAATTAATTAAACCCAAAACAAGGTGTAGTAATTAGAAAAAGGGCAGTACCTATTTAAAAAAATTAAGTAACATTTTTTAGAAAAATTATTTAGGCAAAGTTAGACGAACCTAGACTAGTCGGTGGAGCCTAAAGGCTGGTATAGGTTTAGAAATAGGTATTGCATAAACGAATAAACGCTATAAGACTGAAATAGTATCGTAATCAATAAAAGAATGCCTAATAAAAATCGTAAGTAGGAAAACAAAGTGAAGTGTTCATGCTAATTGCAACAGCTGTAAAATCGCGGTTAGAGCTTAAAGTAGCGTTATCAAGCAATAGCAACAAACTTAGGGGTTAGAGGGCTATTATGAGTAATGAGAGAGAAAATAGGTGAGATTTATAAAATAGTGTTGCATGGTATCTTTAAATATAATATGCTGGGATAAAAACAGCTCTGGGTATATTGTTGTTCCTTCACATACAACTACCTAGCGGGCATTTCGCCTCCACATAGCAGTTTGAAGAGAGGCCAAAGCTGGTATATGGGTAATAAGTAGCGCATGAAAGTGAACTGACCCAAATATGGATAAATAGAATTGAGGATTTTAAAATATAATTATTTAGCAACAATTAATAGTAAATAGAGCTCGTAACTAGATCAGCGGTATTTACTATAAATATCTAACCTTATGAGGGCTGCCTCACATAGCAGTTTGTAGAGAGAGGGGCCAAGCTAGCGTGAATAGTAGGGGCGCAAGAAGTGTAACAGTCAAAAATATTAGAATTTAGTAGAAATTTATAAAATATATTATTTAGCAACCTAATATAGTAAATAGAGGATAGCATAGACCTAGTTTATTACTATATCTAACTCTAGTGGGCGTTTGAACGCCTCACATAGCAGTTTGAGAGAGAGTGACCAAGCTAGAGTGGATTTTAGTGCCAGTTAGGGTCCACAGCCAAATCTCTCTCTCTCTTACTATAATATATTATAACAAATTTACAATTTATATTTATATTATATTAAATAGTTCTCATATCATAAGTTGTAAATCAAGTACTAAATATATATATTATATTACCTACATAATTTGTAATAAATAAAAGTTATCATTATCCTTTGTTTATTTTTATTCAATCATTAGTCGCTATATATATTATATATATACTAATATAATATATATATATATAATATATATATATATATATATATATATATAAATATAATATATAATATATATAGTACTAGTATATATATACTCAGTATACTATAGGATTTACTTTTATCTAGGCTATATATTTGAGAACTCTGACCGAAAAATAGGTTATATATTTTTATTTATATATTTATATATAAATTATATATATTAGTACATATATATATATAGTATTAAGATAATCCCTATTTTATAATAACTTAATAAGTATTATATATTTATGTATTTATTAATATTATTTTATTTATATATATAAATAAATATATTATATATATTTTATATATACCGTATATATATTAATTTTATAATATAAATAAATATTTATAATATAGATTAATATCTATATATTAATATTTATATATACTATATACATTTAATATTTATTATTATGACGGTAATATAAAAGACCCAATAAATCAACCATACCCCGCATAATAATAATAATATTGCTTCATTATATATATTAATATGTAAGATATAATTATGCATCAAGTTATTAGTAAAAGAGGTCGCATTTAGACCATGCCCAAGGATATTTATACTATATCTAACCCTAGGTGGGCCGTGCGCCTCACCATAAAGCAGTTTGGAGAAGAGGCCAAGCTAGGATTGATTTCGATAGGGGCAGTAGGGTTGACAGTGCCATAAAGAAGCTTACCCCGAAAAGTAGGGTTCAGCAAGAACTCCTAAATCTCTCTCTCTACTCTTCTGCGGTCTCTCTCTCTCTCTCTCTCTCTCTCTCTCTTCTCTCTCTCTTTCTCTATCTCTGCGTCTCGTACTCATCATCTTGAATTATCTCTCTACTCTCTACTCGCTTTGACTCTCTCTTCTCTCTCTCCTCCTGCGGTTCTTTCTTCCTACTTTCTTCTCTCTCTCTTCTTCTTCTCTCTCTCTCTCTTCTCATCTTCTTCTTCTAAATCTCTCTCTCTAGTCAAAGAAAGGTACATGACAAAACATTAGGCTATTTTTTGGCCAATTATATGTATATATGTGTTCTGGGTGAGATTCATATACACCCCATGTAATGCTGCTTCAATGAAAGCGAAGTGTTATCCAGCGCCCGAGGTCTATAATTTCCTAGCCTGATGTAATGCAAAAAACCTAAATTTATTCATTATACACTAAGAAAATACATGCCGCCTTACGCTCATATCGAGAATGTATATATGTGCATGAACTTCATGCAAATGATGTTATACCAGGAGGATCCTATTCCTGCCTGTTGTATTTGCATGGTATAGCGATAGAAAACAGCCCCCTCCCACACTGATAATCATTTTGTACTACTCTCTGCATAGGCTTCATATGCTGTAGGAATTCTTCCTGCAGTATACAAAATATGTAGGAATAGTAAAAATAAACTAAGTGCTTTTCCAGTTCTTTTTTTCTTTTGGTTTTTTTATTTTTTAGAGGCTGAGGGGTTCCAACCCGCTTTAATGAGTAATAAAAACTGCTAGAAATGCAAGGATAATATATAAGCAAAAAACTCTCAGAACGAATTCTCATGTCATCCCTCTATCTAGAAAGGCTGGTCATTACTACACTAAACTCGCACGCTCATAACTGATCAGCTTTTACAATAGTAGGTATATATATATATATATATATATATATATATATATATATATATATATAGTAGTAAGCATGACATATCCCGGTTACATCGACCACATATTAAGATCCTATAGGTCATATTATATACCTATATGGTTATTATAATTATATATATTAATATATATTATGAATAATAACATTATAATATATATATATAATAATATGTAGTATATAATTCTTTAATATATACATATAATAAATAATAATTAATAAAAAATTAAATAGTATACACAGGTCTACATATTCAAAAATATAAAGTTAATAGCAATAGTATTATTTGAACCAAGGTGACCCTATTAAAGTGAATATGCCTGTGTTTTAGGGAGTATTTTGAGCTATAATGTAAGAGCAATTGATTGGTTATTATATAGTAGATTGTAGTTCTTTATTATATATATCCAAAACTACGATAAAAGGGTACAATGAAAACTAATTAACATATATGAATCAGGTATGAATAATTACTTGTATGATATAAAAAGGGAATTTTTGTTTTTTCGAGGTAATCCAAGTATATGAATTTGGAATCAGGCGTCAATGATGAAGTTTTCTTTAGGTACCGGTGCTCGAGTCCGACGGTCCTATGACTTTGTTAAATGTTAAAATTAAAAAGGTGGGACAGAGTGGGACGAAGTCCCCCGCTCCCCGGTCCCCCAGGAGGCCGAGAGATCCCCGAACTCTTTAGCTCATCGGTTTGCTGCTAATTTTTCACCCTGTGTCCGCCCGTCTATTCTTTTTAGTTAAAAAAAAAATCTTTTTTTTCATATCAGAAAATTTCATAAACGTCGTGCCCCTATCAATCTATATTATGAAATTAGTAAAGATATTTTCTGTGTACTATCGTAAAAAAGATTTTGGAAGAGTATAAAAAAATAAAATATAAATTTTTAAAACTATCATTTTCCATACAAATTTCATATACTGATTCCATAAAACCTCTCCATATTATATTTAATACATATTCTTTTAAAAAGTTGATGTGCCTAATACTTAGTTTTTTAGTGAGATAATATCTATTGCTCGCGCCGTGACTTACCTTTGTTTCACTCTTAAGGGTCTAGTCTGTAGGGTTAAACATATATAATATAATAATATAGTATAGAATCCTTATGGGTCCCCTGTAGAAGAAACTGAAAATTCACGTGTTCATGTTTTACAACGAAAAAATAAAAAATAACTTTTTTCGCTTGTTTGTTTCTATAATTGTCTACATTCAATGTATTGCATATGGTGTTACATTTCTTTATTCGTCACAGATTAATTACGAAATATTGCAAAAATCTAAATAGCTGACCAATAGTCACATCCTAAACTATGATACAAATTTCTGGAATATTCACTATAATCATTGTTCATTTCTGCTAAAAAATGAAAAATAAAATGCGTTCCCTCTAATAAATAATATAGATATTTAAATAGTTATATTTTTTTTTGCTTCAAAAATATAGTGTAAGCTTACTTTTTCAACTGTAACATATTTGTGTCTTTGTTTTTCACTTAAATTAAATATTCTATTCCTTCTGATATGTCAAATAACACATTTCTACAGCTATAATCGAAAAAATATAATAATCGATATACAGATAAGAAATCTACGACATCATACGATAAGGTTAAGAAAAGTTACCGTTTACCTGTGTTTAGATAAATATATAATATATAATATATAATTTATTATATTTTTGAGAATACATAATAGTGAGACATATATTAAGTCTTACTCAATATGAGCACCTAAAAAGATTTACCCTTATATATATTATATATTATATATATATTAAGATATATATATATATATATAGGTTATATAAAATATACTTTGTATATAGTTATTATATTAAATCATACTATTATATATATTATAGGTACTATATATATCCTTCAATATATAAAAAAAAACTTATTTATTTACTTATATAATATATTAGTTATATAATAGTAATAGTTATTCTTATTTTATGTATATTATATATAATATTTATCTCACTGTACAAATATTGAATTTGTAATGTAGTATATATATATATATATATATATAGTATATATTAGATAATTATATAGAAATATATATATACTTGAATTTATATATATATATACTGAAATATTTCATAGTACAATATTATATATATATATATGTAGTTAATTAATTTTTATATTAATTGAAATATTGATATAATTAATTATAGAATTATTACATAAATATTATATAAGTATAATATAATAATATATAAGATAAAAGCATATAAAAAAATCAAAATAATATATATATAAATACTTTTAAACCAATAATATAAAAATAAATATATTATAGGCCTATACTCACTATTACATATATAAATAGACTCTATATAGGTACCCTAATCCTATATATAATATATTATCCACATATATTTATCTCTCTAATATGATATATATATATAATATATATATATATATATATATATATAATAGTACTAAATAGTTAGCTATAATAAATTTATTAAAGGTGAGATAGAACTTCTAAACTTATATTCAACACTCTAATTAATCCTTTTTTATTTAAATATATAAATATATATATATATATATATATTAGAATTTAATATGCAATATATATATAGTGAAAAACTACAACATAAACTTATAGTACTCCTATGTAATCAAAATATTACCAAATAATTGTAGTAATATTTGAGCAAATCCTCCATAATATTACGTTAAATAACCCTCAATTGTGATACTATATTTATTTATATATTTATTATCCTCTACTATGTATTATATTATATAGGGACCCTCTTAAACATTCATTTCCGCACCTACGTGTCAAAAACACCATTCACCCT
>JABUQX010134750.1:0-10000 GCA_015478945.1 Trachelipus rathkii | reverse complement strand
TCTTTTCTTTCTTCTATAAAATAAAACCCCTTTAAATCACGCTTCTTCAATCAAATTAAAAAAAAAAAAAAGAGAGGAAAAAAGAATTGATTTTAAAGTTTTATTTATGTGTCTTTACGAGAATTTTGAAGTCGTCGTAGGAGAACGTTTCGAAATTTAAGTTTTTCATGAAACCGGTTTTATAGACTTTAGGAAGCCGATTTTTAGCCTATTTTATAAACATGGTTCAGAAAGAAAATAAAGAAAATTTACTCATTATTCAGATTGATGCTTTTTACTAAATGGGTCCCACGAATTCATATATATATATATATATATATATATAATAATATATATAATATATATATATATATATATATATATTTATAAACTTTTAGGAATATTATAATAATATATATATATATATATATATATATATATATATATATATATATATATATATATATTTTTTATAAATATATATTTTTTTATATATATATATATATCTAAATATATATATATATATATATATATATATATATATATATATATATATATATATATATATATATATAAAATATAATATATATATATATAAAAAAAAAATAATAATAATAATATATATATATATATATATATATAATATATATATCTTTCTATATATATATATATATATATACTCTCTATGATATATATATATATGGTGATATTTGGTTTAAAACTACAACTTTTGGTTTAAAACTACAACTCATATCTCAAAAACTACAATAGATACAGGGAAAAGGAATACATTGTTGGAATCCTGGTAACATTTTAGTGCGGAAAATGTAAAAAAAAAAAAAAAATAAAAAAAATCATATCAAAAACTGCAATAAATACAGCAAAAGGAATACATTTTGGAATCCTATATGAAATTTGGTTAGGAAAATGCAAAAAAATAATAAATAAATAATAAATAATAAAATAATATTAGCTATTTTTTTTTTTTTTAGGAGCAGGGACATAGTATATATATTGTTGTAAAGGTATTATGCATGAGGGCTCAGGCCGACAGGAACCACAGGGGGACGTTCCATGCCCGTAGAAGAGTGGAAGGGGGAACCGACACCCAAATGCCAGAGCAGGGGTTCCGGAGACCCTCGGAGAGAGTAGTCCTACCCATTTCCCGGAAGGCCGAGAGACCCCGGCTCCTGCCATCGGTGCGGTATGCCTTAGGGTATTCTTTAGTTAAAAAAAAACAAATTTAATGAAAGTAACGAGTAACCAATAAAAGGTCTCTAAATTGGCTCTCTAATCAATATTACTATAACTATTAACAATAATTTTTATTTTATTTTTTTTTTGCATTTTCTATCTAGAATTTTACCAGGATTCCAATGTATTCCTTTTCGCTGTAGCTATTGTAGTTTGAGATATAATTTTTTTTTTTATTTTTTTATTTATTTTTTTTTTTTTTACATTTTCCGCACTAAAATTTTACCAGGATTCCAATAATGTTTTCCTTTTCCCTGTATCTATTGTAGTTTTGAATATGAGTTGTAGTTTAAACAATTATCACTATATATATATATATATATATATATATATATATATATATATATATATATATATATATATATATATATATATATACTATATTTCTTTATATATATATATATATATATATATATATATATATATATATATATATATATATATATATATAGATATATATATATATATATATTTATATATATATATATATATATATATATATATATATGCTTATATATATATATATATATATATACCTATATATATATATATATATATATATATATATATATATATAATAATATATATATATATATAATATATATATATATATATATATATGTATGTATGTATGTCGTTTAAGATTTAACACAATAGACACCTAAGTGAACCTCATAGATATCAGTTGTCGGAGTCTCTCGGCCTCAAGGTGGACCGATGGGCTCTGTCCCCCTATCGCTCCAGGCTAAATAGGCCAGAAAAAAAAAACTTTCTAAAATTTTCCAATAAACGAAAAAAAAAAAAAAAAAAAAAAAAAAAAAAAAAAAAGTTACTAACTCCAAATGTATAATTTTTTTTTTACCACCAGTTTGCCATTTCTCTGCCCATGATGCACCCCTTTGAACAGTCCTTACACTGCCGCCACATATATGTATATATATATACACCACTCTATATAAAAAACATATACATATATATATATATATATATATATATATATATATATATATATATAAATATATATATATATATATATATATATATATATATATATATATATATATATATATATATATATATATATATATATATATATATATATATATATATATTATATATATATATATATATATAAATATATATATATATATATATATATATATATATATATATATATATATATATATATATATATATATATATATATATATAATATATATATATATATATACATATATATATATAGTTTACAAGTGGCTTCGTGGACTGGTGGAGGATATGTTTGTGAGGTGTTGATTTTTCTTACTGTTTTGTACATTTTTGTTGTGTTAGTTCCACGGTGTATTATTTGTGTAATATTGTTGTCATTTTTATTTTTGTTAGAGTTAATTAAGTTGTTTATTCTATTGTTGAGGTCTATGATTTGGTTAATTTGGTTTAGGTTTGGTTTAGGTTGGTTTAGGTTTGGTTTAGGTTTGGTTTAGGTTTGGTTTAGGTTTGGTTTAGGTTTGGTTGTCTACTTTGCCGAAGGGAATTTCTTTGTTTTATTAATGAGTACATTGGTAGTGTGCTTTGCTACTAATAGGAAAACTTCCCGGCATCTGCGATACTTCTGGAGAAAAATTGGGATTGAAATGTTTGCTGTAGCCTTGGGGGGGGATTGTATATTTTGGATACCTTTAGAAAGGTTTTATTAAGTGTTGTATTGCTTTGTCGAGGTGATTTAAAAGAGTTTGTGGTTTGGAAAGAATGTAGTTCTTGTTCATTAAATCAGTGTAAGCCTACCAGTTGCTTTTCTATAGTTAGTGTGTATTTTTAAAGATGTGAGTGTGTGTGTGGGAATGGGTGTTTATGATGGATTGTGATCAGTATTAGAATGTGATCAGAGGATAGAACATGAAAGGTTTGCCATGTTGCGGCGAGATGAATTTGGGGGAAAAAAAAGATATGTCAGGGGACGTTGAGTTCTGTTTATGTTAGAAGGGTTGTCGTGTGGGTTGGTTTCTGTTGCTGAGGATGCTGAGTGCCTGTGTAAGTTGTTTATGAGAGTATCACCTCTTGGAAAACGTATGTTTATGTTGAGCCATACAGGGCGATCAGGAATTGGTTGCACGGTCCAGTATCCCAGATTTTATATTGAGTTAGGAATGATAGGTCAGGAACGTAGTTCTGGGGACAGAGCTCAGAGGTGGGATGAGGTATATATACAGTAATTAAATTGTATGTTCTTTTTATAGATTTTAATTTCTATTGATTGGAGCGTGAAGACTTTTTCGTTGTTCCTGATTTAATGTGTGTGGCCTGTGATGCTACGGAATTGGATGTTTTTGTGGATAAGCATAACTAGACTATGCTTTGGTGGGTCATAATTTAATCTTAGGGTTGTGTAATTGGGGAAAATCTAAAAAGGAGTGGTTGTTGGTTGAGGTGGATTCTGAACTGAAATTACAATGTGTTAAATTGAACTTATTTAATGTGTGGAGAAGTTTATTATGTTTATTCTTGATACTGTTTATATTTAGTTGAAATATGTTGATTGAGTTATGTGGGTGGGGGATTTGAATTTCTGTGTGTAAGTCTCTGCATGATTGACAGGACCATGCTGGGGAATATTGATCTGGGTTTTTTAGATTGGTACATCCTTTGTGAAAAAAGAGTTTGCATTTGCTACAAAGTTTTCAGGTTTGCCCTAGAGTGATGGGTCTGTTGCAATTTGGTCGGATAAATGCTCTGGGACCTGAATTAGCTTCTATATCACCGCTAATAGAAGAGTTAGGCGCGTACCGGTCTTACACGCCCCAGAGTATAAAGGTGGAGTACATATACCGGATAATTCTAATTTACATGTGAATGCCGGGTGCCTATATCCCCAGTCCACCCTCTTCGGACACATAGTGTATATATATATATATATATATATATATATATATATATATATATATATATATGTATATATATATATATATATATATATATATATATATATATATATATATATATATATATATATATATATATATATATATATGTATATAAATATATATATATATATCCACACATTTGCGTTTATTTATATATATATATAATATATATATATATATATATATATATATATATATATATATATATATATATTTAATATATATATATATATATATATATATATATATATAATATTATATATATATATCTATATATAATAATATAATAATAGAATAGAGAATTTAAATATGTAATAAAAATAATAATAATAATAATAATAATAACATCTATTTTTAATAATATATAATATTTATATAATATATATAATAATAATATATATATAATATATATATATATATAATAATAATATATATATATATAATAATAATAATATATATATATAATAATAATATATAATAATAATATATATATAATATTTATATTTATATATATATATATATAATATAATAATATAATATAATATATATATATATATATATATAATAATATAATATAATATATATATATGTATAATAATAATAATAATAATAATAATAATAATATATATATATATATATGTTATATATATATATATATAATATAATATGTGATAAGTATAAAAGTTATATATATAAGAATAAAATGTAATAATATATATATATATATGTGTGTGTGTGTGTGTGTGTGTGTGTGTGTGTGTGTGTGTATATGTGTGTGTGTGTGAAAAATACCTATTTTTTAAAAAGAAACTTTATTTTTTTTTTTAATTAGTTTCAAGTAAAGCTCTAGTGTATTTACGATTTTTAAAAATAGCGAATCCACATGAAAAGTGAGAAAATAAAATATCAAAATAAAGGGATGGGAATCATTAGATTCACTTTCAAATGTAAAATTAATGCTTTCCTGTTTCTAATTAAGATATTCATGAAACAGTGATTTGAGGTGAAGGAGACATTCGTTCAAGCAATTTTTGTTAGTGGTATGAAAGAAATATGTTGACGAAAGTAGGTTTGTCGGACTATTTTTGGAAACTGTCCCTTGTGGTTTTTCAAGGCTACATATGAAGACGCCATCTTTAAAATTGTTGAAAAGAAAGTGTGTGTGATTCTGTAAAGATTGTAAGTGTTGTTTGGTGTGAGAAGAATGTAATGACCACAGTAACACATTAGTTTCAAAAGCACGCTGGATGCTCCTTCTGCGTGAATGTGACACAAAGGTATGAACCATTGAAATATGCAGCCCACCCTAAAACACCATGTACCCAGTAAGGGTATCGCATTGAACGAATATTCTTTAGTGCGTGAGATAATATCAGAAGGATATATTCAGAGTTAATAATAGTCACCATAATTGTTTTACTGATTTCATATATGATTGGACGCCCAGTTTGCTAGTCGGATTAGACAAAAAAGATTTTAGAGATCATACTTTTCTAACTACGATACATAAGACTTTAAATATCTTAGGTATCTATTCTTGCTAGTCATAAGACTATAGACATACTATTTTGCTAATATATTAGACATAAAGCTTTAAAAATCTTAAATTGCTAGTAGTATTAAACATAGAATTTTAGACATCTTATGATCCTAATACGGAAAGCTTTTTCAAATACTGAAGGTGACGTAGCTTATTTTTCTGAAGATTTCCTTAGTATGCTGATGTTTATGTATGACAAAATTTTACACTAACAAATCATAATAAATCCCCAATACACCTAATCACAGTTCCGTCAAAATCAAAGTTTAATTTTCTCTTCATTTCTGATAAAATAATGTATAAATTATATTAGGCTGCTTATTTTTATTAGATATAAACAAACCCTATTATAGCTGTCACTTTATGTGCTGCGCTATTGATAATTAATTTTTTTAATATCAAATTTAATTAATTATTTTATAATCAATTATCAACTACGCATGAATATCATGCTTATCAACACCGAATAATTAAAGCCGTGATATATAAAGAAACATTTTAACTAGTTTGTTTAAATTGTTCAATATAGGGAAGGCTTTCTATCCTCTAGGCTGCTTTATAATTTAGATATAAACAAACTATTATTGTAACTGTCACTCATATCTTGCCCTTTATAATTATTTATTCTTTTTTAAACGTAGTTTAGTCATTATAAAATTCCTATTATTTTAAATATCATAAAAAATTTTATATTAAAATATACAAGATAAATTTTAAATATATGAAAAATTAACTCCGAAAGTTTAAAATGCCAATGTTTATCACAAAATATATTAAATGAATATATAGCCTTTATGGAAAACAATAATATATGTGTATTTAATATATTCCCTATACTTTAGAGACTAATTAAAATGCCTAGAGTGCTGTTCCAGAGCGTTGTAACGCCAATAATTGTGACAATACTAGAATTAATTTTTTTGTTTTATATAATCTATAATTCACCATATAATCTTAATTTTAATAACACTTAATTACCACTATATATATTATTCATTTAGAATATTTATTGAAGGAACACATATTAGAATATATTCGCCTTCACATTAGCAAATATAAAACAAAACAAGGGCACCATATTTATAACTTAACTACTCCAAAAATAAAAGAAAAGTGGAATAGGTTTTTTTTTAATTTGCAAAACTTTAGGTAGCTTTTATATCGTTTAGGCTGCATTATTTTTATTTAATATAAACATATAATATTCCCATGTTAGAATAAACATTCTAGTAGCTGTCACGTATTATCTTGACGGGTTTTTTACTCCTTTAATTAATTATTTTTTTTTATGTTAAATTTTTTTATAATAAATTCTCATTTTCTTCAATGCGAATTAGAAAATTACTAGGTGCTAACCATTTTAGGCCACACCATATTTAAAGTTTGCTAGAAAGTATCCCTGGTTTATTTTTTTTAATATTTTTTGGCCATGACCCAAGTTCAATAAGATTTTATCATCGTTCTAGTGCTGTTTATTTTAGTATTATTTTTAATAAAGATTTATCTAAACGAATCTGGCAGCAACCACTTATAAAATAAGATTAAAAGCGTGTCGACTCTAATGGTCTTGTGAAAATCGTGATATTTTAGACCCACTAATTAAGATTAAATTAATTTATATAAAATGTTAGTTCAAAATTTAATTTAAATCTTTTTTAAACGAATTTATTAAATAGTATTAGTAAGGTTGGCACCGGCACTAAATAAATGTTTTGTTCCGCCTTCACATTATCCAGAAAGTATCCTTTATTTTTAGTGTACTTGTCAGTATGATATTTAGGTTAGGATTTAGGATTATGCTAGGCACCTTTTTTATTTAGATAAAAAATAAATTCGACACTTACTTAGCTACTCACCTTTTTCTGACATTTGTCAGCGCACAATACATTGATAATTATTTTTATTGTTTTTATATTTTTCACATAAAAAAAAAATAAATGTCATTACAATAACCTGCCAGGTCGCAACTTATATGATCAAAAGTGGATGGTACGCACGGCTACCATGTTCCTAATAGTGAACACCCAGTAATATATAAACTAAGTTACAAAAACGTTTAGAGAAAGTTACTTTTTTTAACAAGTGTGCTGTATGTTTTTTTTGAATTTGCATTGTTTTTTATACGTAAGTGGCTTATGATCTCCGTTACGTTTTGAGCTCGTTATTTGTATTTGGAGATATATAACCAAAGCCCATGGGTATGTGTAGATTAAGAGTGTCCACACTTCTAGTCCATTTCTCTAAGGACAGGTTACTTGCAATCTTATAATTTATTATAGTTGTCGTTATTAGAAATAAAATGAAATTAATTTGTAAAATTCTTATTTTTAAACGAATAAAAGATAATCACATCAGTCGGCTGACCACGAAATATGAAGTAAACTTTTCTCGTATAAAATTAAAGCCTTTTAGAAACATACTTTTTTTTAATTTGCATTTAGAATTACAGTCCATCCATAAAAATAATAACTTGTAACATTATAATATTGTAATTCCGTCTGCTCTTCTTTTATATTAAACTAAGAATAAAGATCTTCTCGTGAGGGAAATAATTTCTCTAGTTATTAATGAAGGTAGCTAAATACTCCATTTGTATATATATAAATATAAATACTATATAACTAAATAATAATGTCAGTAGATATGACATAATAGAGGACAAATAGAATAATAATATAAAAAGTATTCCGAAAAAGAACAAGGAACAGTAAATCACAGTTGCAGTTAATTTCTTTCGTAACGAGAGCCCAAAATCCCTTCGCGATTTGATATATGGTTAAAATTTTCAGCTGGGCTGAAGTCGCACCTAAAACGATATAGGCAAATATTATTTTCGATAACCCCTTTTGTCTCGAGATGCAAATAGTTATAACGCTACGCGTAATATATTTATGTATCCTTAAATATTAATCATTTTAGATATCATAAAGAGAAAATTATTTGACTAGACACTATTTTGACGATTTCAGTGGACATAATATTCTAGCCCAACTACTTACTAGTTTACTAACGCCCAAAGGTTTGTTATTAACTCTATTATAATATATAATTAATGTGTAGAATATGAGGCAAGCCAGAATCAACCTGTATCTATAAAAATGTTAGTTCATCCAACCTTTCTAACATATTTGCACCAACTTCAAGAAGCAGAAGGGTTTGCTTAAATCTATAATCACAAGCCAACTGGTTATAAGTTTATCGAAGCGAACATTGAAATTTACTTTTCAAAAACCAAAACTCTGGTGGAACAAAGTAGGGCCCTTGGCGCGAATACAATTTAAAAGCCTTAAATATATAAATAATATACTCTTTGAAGAAAGCAAAATTTTCAATTAAAATAAAAGTGTTTGGTCATTATTATCTAATAAAATAATAAGGACTATTATAATATCAACTAAATATTAGTAGATGGCCTTATATTAGACTAATTAGAGTCTGGGCAAGATTTGTAAACCACATAAAATTTACAAAAGTTCAGAAAAAAAGTTGAGTTAAGTTTAAGAAAATTGCTTCTTAGTCGGCAAGCTTCACTCGGAAATTGATGCCAGTAACGCTTTCCAAAGCACGAATGATAGCGGTAAGATTTTCATAATATATATATTATATATATAAATATAAAATTAAATAACTTTTTCAATTTAGATTTTTAATACAATAAACATCTCATTAAATAAAGAAATGGTGTTCAAGATAAAGGTCTCTAAATTCACGTCTGTCAGCGTCACCACTAATAATAAACTTAGAGCCCGTTGGTATATCAAAATAATAAATATAAGCATTAATATATATACTAATATAATATATAATTAATATATATATAATATATATATATTATACTTATATACATTATATAATAAGTATAGTGGTTCAGCCTCCCGAAAGGCAAACATAACAATTTGAACATTAAAGAAAAACACTGAAAACACCGTTTACTACGGGGACAAAGGCAAATCCATGAGACATTTTATGATAATCAACGCCAACCATTGTAGTCTGTATCAAAGACTAAAAAAAAAAAACTAACGCTTTTGGAAAATTTAACTTTTAAAAATCTGTATGTAGATAAATTGATCATATTTTGGTTTTTGAGCTGAATTATGAGGATAAATAAAAGACGATGCTAATTTTTGCTGCTTCCTATAAACAGAATTGAACATCAAAGGTTTTCCAGAACGTTCTTTTTTTTTTTTAGGCTAAAAAGATAATCCCAAAGGTATTTTAACACAAAAAAGGGTTGGAATTGAATGATGCAGGAGTTCCGGCGTTCGGGGCTCCGAATACCTTCCGGAACAGGAGGAATCTCAAT
>JABUQX010134749.1:10000-21992 GCA_015478945.1 Trachelipus rathkii | reverse complement strand
TACGATTAATATCTGAAGGCGATATTTTTAAAAACATCATTATTTGATTTATCGATACTTCTTTAGATATCGTGGCATTCCTAGTATTTAGGGTATACAGAATATACTCTGAATCAAAGTTCTATAATTCGACCAGTATACCTGATTATAATAATGTGAAATAACACTGAAAGAAAATAGATTAAAGTGGATTTTCATTTTGACAATATTATTAATAATTGGACTTTTCCGTCCTTTAACGTTAATAACAATTTTTTTATTTTTCTATAATAATGTCCATCATATTATATTTTTAATTATTATTAATTACGTTTCTAAATAAAAATCTCTTAAATAATTATATAAAACGTGTTTCAACAAGCAAGCTTAATAAGGATTTAAAGATAAATAAATTTTGATATTAGATGACATTTCTTAAAATTTAAGTATATATATATATATATATATATATATAGATATATATATATATATATATATATATATATATATATATATTATAGTATATATATATATATATAGTATATATATATATATATATAGTATATATATATATATATATATATATATAAGGTTATATAAATACCATCTTCCCGGAAAGGGCTTTCGCCCTGTCAGTTGGAACAGCATCTTCTTCATTCTGGTCTCGAAATTCTTGATCCTAGAGCACCTCAATGGAAACTATTTTTCTGAGCAAGTTTCCAATGTTAGTTTTTGAGTTATATATCAGGAAGGGTTTTCACTCATGGAATAGCATCTACTTCATTTGTCCTCTCGTGTTCTCTGCATTTCCAAAGATCGTGTCAGGCGATACAAATTTCCAATACCGGTCCAGGAGCTGTAGCAAAAAAAGGCCAGATGGGCCGGGTTGTTAGCCCTTTCGCCCTAGAACTGTACGAAGAAAGTCTTCATATGTTCCGACTGTATTGAATATCCATACTTCTTACAATAGCAGGCCTATCAATGGTTCTAACCCTAATTCTGCAAGTTTTGTTACTTTAAAATTTCAAGATAACTAAATTAAAAATTTTATTGTTCCCTCCATTTATTTTATTTAACTTTTATTTTGTAAAAAGAGAGAACAAGACTAAAAGGGCCAAACTAAAGAAAGTCCAGCATGATACTTGAAAAACTAAGATAGGCACAAGAAAACTGATAACATATGTGGAATCAGCGTATGAAATTTGTATGGAAAATTATTATTTTTTTTTTTATTTATATCTCCAAAACTATGATAGGTACAAGAAAACTAATAACATATATGGAATCAGCGTATAAAATTCTTTTAGGGGGCGAAAAACAAAAGGAAATTTTTTATACTAATAACATATTTGAAATCACGTATGAATTTTAGGGGCTCGAGCCGACGGTGGCTGTGAGGGGGAGATCAGGAAACCCCTGTCGTTCTCGCCAGGAGGCCGAGAGAGACCCCAACTCTTGCATCTTTGCGGTTTACCCTGTGGTATTCTTTTAGTTTAAACAAAAAAAAATGTCCTTTTTTTTCATACAAATTTCATACGCTGATTCTAAATATTTTATTAGTATTCTTGTACCTATCGTAGTTTATAATAAAAAAAATTCAAACAAATTTCAAACTCACCGGAAATTCACAAAATGAGTTTGTGCTCATCTTAGTCGAGATATCGCTGCGGGTACTTTCTTTAGTTTTCACCAAAATTGTTACCCACAAGTACAAACATAAATTTTAATTTTTACTAATTTTATAAAATTGTAATTTCAATTGTTTTTTTTTTTTTTTTTTTTTTTTACGGGCTCTTAAAAAAAAAAAAGTTTTTTAAATTGAATAATCCCTTCTTCACAAATTTGAAAACCCTGTAGACAGGGCTTCTATTTCTTTTGTTCCAGTTCTCTTCCTCTTCGCCTCTTTCTCTTTTTAAATGAGTCCAATCGTATATATATATATAGCAGCATAGTTACCTCAGAGCAGTAAAGAGTTATTATATATATATATATATATTATTACATATATGATATATATATGTTTAAGAATATACGCCTGGGAAGGCAAAGTTGGGCGTTGGTGCTGTTGGTTGTTATATATATATATATATATATATATATATGCAGTATATATATATATATATATATATATATATATATATATATATATATATATATATATATATATATATATATATATATATATATTTATATATATATATATATATATATATATATATTATATATATATATATATATATATATATATATATATATATATAGGTTATGGTTATTGTTGTTATATATATATATATGTTGTTATACATATATATAGGTTGGTATATTACTTGCATTTTTGGAAAGATATATATATATATGTAGAGTTATATATATATATATATATATATATATATATATATATATTATATATATATATATATATATATATATATATATAAAAGGAAAACTTCAAAATGTGTTCCAAACTTATTTTCTCTTTTATTTGTTTTTGAGGCTTCAAATCGATTGAACATACTCTGTTCGTCAAAATTCCGGAAAAAAAGTAGGCAAAAGCATTCACTATACATGAGTTTCCAGTAATTGAGCGCGTGATAATAATGCTATTACGTTGTGTCATATCGTATTTGTTGTGCATTAATATTTATGAGGTGGATATATAGTGCAGGAGAGATAGAGATATATATATATATATATATATATATATATATATATATATAGTATATATATAGTATATATTATCGTTATTATTATATATAGGCTATATATTATTATATATATATATATATATATATATATATATATATATATATATATATATATTATATATATATATTATGTATATGGTGTATATATATATAATATCAATATATTAAATACAAATAGACAAGAATATATATATATATATATATATATATATATATATATATATATGTAGAGAGAGTAGGTTATATATATATATATATATATATATATATATATTATTATTGTATATAGAGAGTATATATATAGAGAGAGAGAGAGAGAGAGGTTTTTTTCAATAGTATCCGCCTATACTAGTTAAATAATGTGTGTCTTCTTTCTTTCCAGTAGTCTCAATAGATAAGGATGTTGATGCAATGAAATCTTAATGTAAAAGGAGCTGTCGTTCCCTGAATTCACGTTTTATTTCTACCTCTTTACTACAAACAATAATTTTAATTTTTTTTTTTCACCGAAACACTAACTAAATCTGGAAAACATTATTTATACTTAAAAAACACTAAGAGCCAATTAAAAACTAATAAAAACTACCAGAGCAAAATGCCAACCAAACAACGAGGTAATTTATCGTTATATGACTTTTTATTACACAATTATTGACCGTTCTTTGGTTAGTGAATAGCATTTGACAGTCCAAGAGTTTAAAATAAAGTTTTCCAAAGATAAATATATCTTCTTTTATGAAACCAACGCAAGCTAATATATATATATATATATATATATATATATATATATATATATATATAGCATAGTATATATATATATATATATATATATATATATATATATATATATATATATATATATATATATATATATGTATATATATATATATATATATATATGGTTAAGCAGCAGCAGGTTAAGCAGTTAGTTAAAGGTATATAAGTTGGTTGTTATATATGGTAGTTCCAAAGATATGCTGATAAGACAAGACAATGATGGGTCAGTTGCATACAGGTAAAAATTTATTTTTTTTTTTATTTTTATATTCCTTTGTTGTTGTATCCAATAACATATTTAGAATCAGCCTATGAAATATGTGTGTGTGTGTGTATAGAAAAAGATTTTTTTTTTTTTTTGAACCAAAGAATACCCCAGGGCAAACCGTATGAGAGCCGGGAAATCTCGGGCCTCTGGGGACGACACGGGTAGACTATTTCCTCCTCTGAGGCTCCGAACCCCTGCTTCTCAGAGATTTGGGTATCGTATTCCTCTGCCCCTCCCTCAAGGCAAAGCGGTATGGAAAAGTCCACCCTTCTGTTGTCCCACTGTCGGCCTGAGCTCCCTAAACAAAATTCATAAATTCATTCTGGCTACTTGTAAATTTTGATGAATAACACTTCATTTTTTTCATTTTTTCCATAATTTATTTATTAAAATAAATCATGGAAACAACTTCTTTTAAATATCTTATGTTTTCGTATATTCATGCGTAACTTTTGGCTCATATATATATATATATATATATATATATATAGCATATAGAAGAGCAGATTAGCATATATATATATATATGAGCATATATATATATATATGTTAGCATATATATATACAATATATTATATTATGTATGCAATATATATATATATATATATGTTAAACCAAGTTTTATACAAACTAGAAGTATTACGTATTATTATTAAGGTTAGGGCTAGTTTTACGGCAACGTCGATCCATACAATAAATAAAATTAGACCATTCCTCTAACAACGTCATCCGCAGGTTAACAGTAGTTCCCGGCATTAGATCTAGGTTAAGCCAGGTTAAATTTTGCTTTTGATGTTACATCACATTACAGTCAACCTCAATATGGATCGACGTCTGAGCCCAATCTTTAACATATATGGATCAATCCTCGTATCATAAAACTTAGCTCCCAACTCCTCGCTGACGGATCAGTGTTGCCGTAAACCTATGAGTGCGATGAACGCATTTATTGCGCTTGATCAAACTGCATCATGCAGTGGCCTGGAATGATGGCGTTTAACATTCGTAATAACATATATCTAGTGTTTTGTGATAGTTTTGGCGGAGATTGATTTACAGGATGTCCGCTTTTCACACCACTATATATGGCATGGCGCATATATGCGCGGCGGTAAGGAGCAGCAGCATATGGGCAGTGTTATATATATATACTATATATATACAGTGGTGTGTATATATATATAGCAGCAGCAGATCGGTTTAATTGCAGTATTTATATATATATATATATATATATATATATATATATATATATATATATATATATATATATATATATATATATATATAAGTATATATATATATATATATATATATATATATATATATATATATATATATATATAGTCAGGATCCTCGAATAGCTGACACCTCGTATTTAAAAAATACGGTAGCTAAGCATAAAAAAATGAAATTATAAATCAGCCAAACATTTTAATGCAGGAAAATAAGTAAATAAAAATGAAGGGTCTCAAAAATAAAAATTAATAAATAGGTTTTGATGTTACTACCTCGCTTTCCACCACCTCTTGAGACATGAACCGCCCAATATAGGCTAGCTAGGTATCTTGAAAGTACGACGTATCAAATGTGAATGAAAATTACTTGTTTTTTCTATACCGTAAAATGGATAGCACACGTCGAGGGTAATTCACAGGGGCGGCCCCGATCCGTAGTGCTGCAAATAATTTTTTACTTCAAGAGCAAAAACAGTATTTTTATTAATTATACAAAAAATTCGCTGATTTTTAAAGTTAACCTTAACCATTGAAAATGATCTAAAGAAAACGAATACTTTTTTATGGGTAAATATATGTTTAAATTAAGGTTTCCAACGTAAGATGTTATAGTTTTAAGAGTTACTTATTAAAATAATTATTAAAAAATTTTTTTTTGTTTCCTGCATTAAAATGCTCGCTAATTCTTTCAAAATATTCAGTTTTTTGCAGCTATCCCAGTTTTTTTAGATGGGCAGGTGCCGCTTATCTGGGACTCTGCCTTATATATATATAGCAATAGCATAGCAGTATATATATACATATATATATATATATATATATATATATATATATATATATATATATATATATATATATATAGTATAGGTATATATATATATATATATATATATATATATATATATATATATATATATATATACTTCTCATTTTCTTCTTTTGATGTTCAAAGTAAAAGACACTTTTGAAAATAGTCACCACTCAAATTAAGAACAGTCAGTCGTAATTAAGGCGAATCTCGTTTCGAGTTCGGGTGTTTCACGCTTTAGTTTTTATTAAATATTAACGTTTTTTAAAATTTTCAAGTATAAAATAATGTTTTCCCAGATTTGTTAGTGTTTCGGAAATAAATAAATAAATAAATAAATAAAAAAAAAAAAAAAAAAAAAAATTATATTTATAGTTTCAACTTTCCATAGAAGTAGAAATAAATAAAAACGTGAAAACCGGGAGCAACAAAATATCTCCAATTGTTGCATATTAACTCTCTTAAATATTCTAAATATACGTCAACAAGATCATTAATGGAACGTTAATTTAAATTATGGCCAAATTTATTAATCGCATCCTTTATCAACTCAAGATTTTCAGTGAGTTAGTCGTAGAAAATGAGTTTTTCAGTAGTAGGGAACAGAAACCCATGATCAAAGGACACGGCTCTAACGCCACTAAGCCCATCCCCTTTGTTTTTAATTTTTCTAAGTAAGATTCGATCTAGGTCCTATCACATAGCAGTAAGGTCTTAGCCAAAGGCTAACACCTTAGTTATTCGCTTACACTCCTTTAGGGGGAGGGTGTAAAGTGACCCTCTCTCCCCTGAAATAAAGCGCAAACAACAACAAAAACATCCAAGATAACAAAATATTACTGTCATCAATATGGACGTCAATCCTTGGCTCTCATTGGCCACCTCAGTGACGCCATAGAAAAATAGCTCTCCTGATTGGCCATCATAATGTGCTTACTAAGATTGCTTAAATGTTAGGTGTGACATAGATAACATATGTACCGGTTCATTATTTTAGCTAAGGTCTGACAGTCTAAGTGTCCATACGATTTATTGGTGCTTTTGAAATCTAGGTTGAAATAATAATAATAATAATAATTAATCAATAATAAATAATAATAATAATAATAATAATAATAATAATAATAATAATAATAATAATAATAATAATAATAATAATAATACTAATAATGATAATAAAATAATAATAATATATATTTGTGTATGTGATGATAAAAATATTTTGCTGCGTTTTTGCATAGTTAAGATTGAGCTTGCGATGAAGCCTTGGTGTAAGTTAAACTTTGAAGTTATTTGTTTTTCTTGAAATGTCCAAACTTGCTAATGAAAGGTAATGCTAATAAAATTAATGATAAATTTAAAAATAATGCTTAATATTTTTATATGCGGGCACAATAAAAAAATAAGCTAATATATATATATTATATATATATATTATATATATATTATATATATATATATATGATATATATATATAATATTAATATATATAATATATTATTTTACACTACATATATTACATTACATATATATATATATTATTATATATATATAGTAGAAGACATGCGCACGCATCGTCAAACAAAAACGACAAACACTAAATATGACTTATCAGTGTGTGTGTTTTTGTCCTCATCTAACAACAAGTAAAAAAAAAAAATAAAGAAACAAAAACAAAGGGGAGGGCTTAGTGAACGCTAGATAGTAATGACGATAAATCCATTGATCCTGGGTTTTCTGTTTCATACTACTGTCTGTTTAGCAGTTGGGAGATTTAAAAACTAAAAAATAAACCTTGGATTAGCTAGCGCTATACTATGGACTGCATATTTCATAGCAACAGAATATGGGGTCATCCTCTGTGATGGCCGAAACCCATCAAGAGGGAGTTTTACTAGGAAATAGGGGAAGTGGTGCTCTCAGAATTAAATATATATTTTTTTAAATATTTCCGTCCAAAAAATTTATTATTAATACTTCATTTCCTAACGAACTACTGAAAAATTAAAAAAAAAAAAATCTCCGTTCCGAGAATAAAAACTAAAATCATGCAATAAATTAACCACCCTATAGGCAACCTTGACAACGAATAAAATATATACTGCAGATTAAATATGTAATAAATAATAAAATAGGGTACATTAGAATTTTATTAAAACTACGCTGGACACACCGTATAAATAATGAGAGAGTTGCCAACTAGTCCAATTATGAGAGTCAAAGCAGTAAACCAAACAAAGGTGAAGAAGTTCATCCCAAAAAAAGGTGTTGATTGACTCCTCTATATCGAATCGTATTCACTGAAACGATTCATTATAGAGCATTTCTTGCAAATGTTATTCAGTAGAATCTTCCTCCTGCCGGGTCAAAGTGCCTCCCAAAATAACAACGACTTATTCATATAACATCATGAGATTTGTTCCTAAGGGAGCGTGGTATGAATCTTTTGTAGTAGTCCAAGTTTGGATTTTTTGGATCTCGTATGTAATACCGAAAGGTAAACGAAATGAAAGAGCACCAGTTTTTTACCCTCTCAGCTTTCTATATTCAAATTATATATATTCTTTCTTTATTATAGTCTGCCTTCGGATCTTTTTTCCTATCTGAAAATTCATTTTCTTACTTTTTCATTTACTCCCTTTTTTAAAGCGCTCCAGGCATATAAATCCAATTCTGAAAAAAATAAAAAATAATATTATATATATATATATTATATATACTATAATATATATTATATAATATATATATATAATATATATATATATATATAATATACTATATATTATATTATATATAATTCCTAACATGAAAATTACATATATATATATATATATACATATATATATATATACTATATATATATATATATATATATATATATATTATATATATATATATATATATATATATATATATATATATATATATATATATATATATATATATATATAAATAATAAAATAATAAAAATAAAAATAATAATAATAATAATTAATAATAAATACTAATATAATGATAAATCAAATCAAAAATACTTTATTCGTCAATGGCAAATAACAATTTTAATATAAAAAAATACAATGACGAGAAATGGGGTCCTGAGGGGACGTTTTCGTCCTTTGAGCTTACTAATAATAATAATAATAATAATAATAATAATAATAATAATAATAATAATAATAGTTAATTGTAATAGTAATAGTAAATAGTAATAGTAATGTAATAGTAATAGTAATAGTAATAGTAATAGTAATAGTAATGATAATGATAATGATAATGATAATAATAAATAATAATAATAATAATAATAATAATAATAATAATAAAGGTAATTTCATGTTCCTAAACTAGAGGGACATTGGGGAAAACACATGATGTTACAACGGATTGATCTTGACATCGCATAAGGTAGTAGGGCGCTCTGTCAGCTTTTTTCACCAACGACTTTATCTTAACACGGATCTTTCACCTAAGGATAAATTTTCTGCTAGGAAAACAGTCTTAGCTCTCACCAGGGTTTGAACGCAAGCCGTACATAGAAGCCATGTATGGAGGAAGCAACAGGTGTGGTGTGAGGTGAGAAAACATGTTAAGTGAGAAAACATGATTCCTTCACAAAAGACCATAATAAAAAGAAACAAATACCATGAATATGAATGATAGGGAAAGGTTTGCTTTGTATCTGAAGAGATATTGTAGTTATGTGGAAAAATAAGTCGTGATGAAAGAATTAGGTGTTCGAGATTGAATTGAGTAATACACCCCCTCCTAGTTTAGGGCTCTGCCCGTAAGCGGCGGTGCTAATCTGTAAAAAAAAATCCTTTTTATCGCTAAAAAAAATTAATGAGCCTACGCTTCTAAAAAGTAAAAGAAAGTAGGTCATCAGTAAGGTGGATGTTGTGGTATATAGTGATGAAGTTGTATATGGTTTAACTGCTTGCTCTAATACACAGTGTTTCTTCGTTAATATCTGCGGCATTTGCGATGTTTATGGAACTCGTGTTTCTAGAACATATTTCATTTCTTCTAGATTTCAACTCTAGTATGTTTTGCGCATTCAGCATGATAACGTTTGCATGTTGTAGCTTTCTGAACTTTCCGTCGAATGTGTTCGAACTTTTTCTAGTCAGCCTACTATTAAATTCTAAATTTATACGTGTTGTCTATTTATTTATCTCATTACTCTACATATTAAAATTACTAGACTTTAAAACAACAAAAAATAAAAGTAAGTACTCTCTTCCTCTCTAAAATCATATCAAAGGTGGTTTCATTTAGTTCTAAGGTTGAAACCGCTGTTCTCACCTACTTATTCTCTACCCTTTTCGACTTTATAATGGTTTTGACATTTGGTGCTGCTACTAGCTGGTCAAACTTGCGGTCATTATTTATTGACTTCCTTTGCAATGATTGCTGCCTCGAATAGGTAAATCCATCGAAACGTTTAGAAGGCATAACAGATTCAATTTTTTTCTGGCATGGAGGTGCACATTCAATTTTCTTTCAGTTCAAAAACTATTCTCCGTAATACTAAAAATTGACTTCTCCTTAGAAAATGTAATATTTTTGGCTCCCCATTTTAATGCTTTTTCTGGAAGTTGCTTCTTCTTCTTTTTACTTTTTGTTTCCTCTGACAATCCTCAAAAAACTGAAATATCTCAAATCTGACCCCCTAATTCCATTTTAAGCTACTCCGAAACTATTTCTCCATCTCCCCCCCTTTCCAAGTCGTTTATTCCTAAGGCTGTAATTTCATCAAAAGATGTAATGATTTATGCTCTCACTGAACTTGATACCTATGTGAATATAACTGATGGTATCCTTCTTATGTTTCTTATGCTTGTGCTTTCAAGCTTGCACCAAGTTTTGGTAAACTATTATGTCACTTCGTATCAATTTCAAGTCCTTTATCTTGCTGGAAGGGAGGACCTCATTCAGAATGTACAGAAACAAATGGACCTCCTTTAACTCCCTAACAATCTCTCTATTCTTTAACAATAACTTAAACTTTAACTTTCCAAAGTTTTCGACTCAAATTACCCTAAAAAGAAATATTTAATAATATCTTAATTCTTCAAATCTCATCTCAGATCGCAAATATATTTTGGAATTTTAATTAACCTTTTGGTGTGCTGCTGAACATATCGAAATCCTTCAGTATATTCTGATTTTCTCTCAGGATGTCTTATTTCAACTATTTTGATGGGCACCGATTGTCTTTTAAATATGGGAATATTTGGGATTCTCAAAATTATATTGTCTCCACAATCTCTTTATACCTTTTTTAATTAAATTTTATCTATCAACTCTTAAACCGAAGACTACATCCTAAATTACTCATTTCATCTCGAAAAAAAAAAGAATCTATTATCTTGGAGCAACTAACTCTTTCTAACAACGTTTAACAACGTTTTGACAAGCGACACTTTTCTTTCATATAACCAACTTTGACGGAGAATATATGCTTATCTCCAATACCTCAAAATCAAAATTTTTAATCTATCTACTCGGCAGAATATTCAACAAGGCTTAGACTCCGAAAACATATATATCAAACCTTACCATTTCTTACCTTTCCTTACCTTTACCTTACCTTTCAATTTATTAAGATCTTTCTTGGAATCTCACACTATTTCTCTTGCTAAACAAGCCTCTGGTTTCTCAAAGATTAAATGAACTGAAGAGCCTTAACAATTTCAAAGTACAATCCCAGTTTCTGTACTGATTGTAGGTGTTATTTATGTAGTACACATCGCATATCCGTGATGTATTCACTCATACATGTTTTCTTGAAAGAATAGGTTCTAGAACGTTTCGTGTTATTACACCACTCACTATCAGTAAATTTCATTTTCTTTCTTGCAGTCTATCAGCCTACAACATTCTTATTTTAATACCACTATTACAGCCATTACTGCTTATCTGAATTCTCCAGTCAAATATTTCTTCCTTGTGGATGAAAGCTCGTATGACTCTTATGACAGTACCATACCTCCTCTGTTCAACTCCTTTACTCATGGATTAACAAATATACTCATTTGTTTCATGTTCTCTAAATGTAATATTTGGACCACTTCCTGTTTTTATTTTCTCATTTTCTCACTTCTTTTTGATTTGTCTACACATTTTCAAACACCTTGAAAGCCGTGCCATATATATATATATATATATAATATATATATATATATATATATATATATATATATATAATATTATA
>JABUQX010134749.1:0-7500 GCA_015478945.1 Trachelipus rathkii | reverse complement strand
GTTCTAAGGAAAGCATTTTAAAAAATGCCAGTTTGCATTTTAGAAATACATCTTTGGTTTGAACAGAACATTTTGTAATGGTTTGGTGTTGAGAGATTTTCGGCTGTCAACTGCACAAAAATCCAAAATCACTTCGTCAAACCTATAAATATATATATATAAAAAAAGTATAAATCCCTAAAAAGAAAAAGATATAAACAGATTAAGTCATATCCCATATAGCGTCGGGCGGGGTGACCGGGCCCGCCTCTTTAGGAGGGGTGATTCGGTCCACTCTAAATAAAATAAAAAAATAATAAAAAAAAAAAAAAAATTTTTCGCTCATTTTATAGCCACTCGGTAAGTACTACAAGTTTTATTTAGATCATATTTAATTCTAGAAAGGTTTTTTATATTTTTAAAAAATGTTAGAAATTAGGGTACAAAATTTCCTTCAATAGAACTTCTTTTGAAAAATGTGTTTTTTTTTAACTTCGTTATAAAATGAAAAATTGTGGGATCGATTTTAAATTATTTTTTCAGTTGGATACACTCGAGTATGTTAGCTTTAAACTGGCAAAGTAAATTTTTGATCCAAGCAGTATTAGTGGCAAAAAAACGGGGCCTAACTTGGTCCGATTCACCCCGCCGTAAAAATTGATGGAGGGGTGGCATCGGACACCATTGTTTTTCGTATTTGACGTATTATTTTTGACATTTTTATTACGTATAATTAATTTTTAAATGTAATAAAATAGTTACGTATATTAAGTGAAATTTTTTAAAAAAATGAAATTTTAATAAAAAAACGAGTTCAAAAAAAGTGTCAAAATTTTTGGGCGGAGAGGGTGAATCGGACCACCTTATTTATATTCGTATTTTATTTATCATTATTGACATTTTTATTACTTATTACGAATTTAATATGATAAATAATTATTATATTAAGTAAAAATTAAAATATAAAATTGAAATTATACGTAAAAGACGAATTTAAACAAATGGTCCGAGTCACCCTTCAATGGTGGTCCGCTTCACCCCTCCACGGTCAGCTGACTCGGCGTTATTCAAACTTAAAATAATGAACTTTTATTATTAGAATTACATTATTATTTTTTGTGTGCTTATGCCCGGCTATAGGGCCAGTGATACAAAAAAAAATTCCCAAAAAAGATGCATTAGGGGAGAGTGGGGAGACCAAGTTATACCTATTAAAGTGGTCCACGTCACCCCGCCGACGCTACAGTCTAAACACATCCATATACCAATCACCTTTAATCGGAAGGGATGAACTTGGAACAATCTCTACTGACAGAAATAGGAGAATAGTAGGTAATAGTGAACTAAAAATAGAAAAGAAAAACAGGATAGAAGTAGATTTATGGGAGTCGTTCCTCGCCATCCTTTTCATTCACTTTTCAAATACATCTCTCATTCCACAATTATACAGTAAGAAAAAAATATATATCAAAAAATATGTAACTTGGTCCATGGATCATTCATTCATATGTTTTGAAATTTTAAAATTTCCCCGAACTTTTTTTGAATTTTCCTGACTTTCAGCATATCTTAAAACGCTTCCCTGACCTTCCCGGACTATTTTTCCCGACTTTCCAGAAAGTGTAAACCTTGAAACAGGAATTACTACAAAAACTGTGTGAGCATTTCTTTTCGAGCGTAAGACAAATGTCATGACCAAAAACGAAAACGGTCTAATAAAAGCAAAGAAAATACTAAAATTCATTCTATCGCAAAACGCTTCGTATTATTACAATTATGAATTAAAGGATATAGAACTAAAGAAAATAGTCCAGAATTAAGAGTGGGCCTGCCTACTTCTATTTATCGCAAGCCCACTTATACTTTACTTGGAACTATTTCTGTATTTATATCTCCTTTACTCATAAAATTGCAGGTCGAAGTCCCTCATACACTAGCCTTTTTATTTGTTCTGATTGGAAGTTTTTCACATGAAGAAATCCCCTTTCTCTGAAATTTTCTAGGTTTAGCCTTTATCCCTCTAACGTTTTCTGATAAACTTTGTCACACGGTTCTCGATAACACTTGTCGCCTTAAAACCACTGCATATGATGTTCCTAAACTTCCTGTTTTATGCTCGGCTTCCCTGCATTGGGCCCCTTTCCAATGTTCTTTACTTTTCAGATTAGAAATTATCTTAAACAAAACTTTCCACAATGCAAGTTTCTTATATTTTTATTAACAACAACTCAATTGGCAGTTTCTTTTAAGATTAAAGAAAGCATCCCCATAAACTTGAGGTCACACATCTTACAAATATAAAGTGACCAACGTACCATCGACTATGATAGCGTCAAACTTTCCTACAACAATAGATGCGAGCCTTCAAACGCTTGGGCATTTCCTTCAAATCTCCCCAACTCTCAACCAGAGAATTTAGCTGTTAGAGATCACTATGACCCTCAATAGGCACCGATATCTCTTCAAAAAATTCTCCATTCTTAAATTACTTCTAAATGTTAAGACTTAAAAATTTGAATATTTTTTATTATAAAACACTTAAACCTACACCTTAATATCTATAAGACTTCTTTGGCAATCTTGATTGCCTCGTGAATTGCTGAATTTCGGGCAAACTTTCATATTTCTTACTAAGTTTACTTTTATTTGCAAACTATTTCGAAATCAGCTGTTGTGATGGAGCTCGTCAATTTCGGATAAACAGAAATAAAAATAATAAACAATGGTTTATATTACAAAAACTTGATCAACTATTGTGATGGAGTTTATCGATTTGGAAGAAATTAGATTTAAAGTGATTTTATTGAATGAAATATTCATCAATTCAAACGGGCCTACCACGCCGTCGTCATTTTGGTTTACTAACATTTTTCGTAAGAACGTGCTTCAATTCCGCAATCACAGGAAATAACAACCTTATAGAATTAAGGAAATTCCTTACGTTTGTTAAGCATTTTTTACGATTTTGCGGTTTAACAAAAACGAACGCAAACTTGAGCATTTCTTACGTTCGTAAGCACAAATAAAAACGAAAACGACTATATAAACATACAGTAAGTCAGATAGATAGAGAAACTATCAGACAAATTGCTATTTCCCTCTCCTACCATTTGCTTGGCTCTGACATCTCTCTCCAAATCTAGCCATCCTGCTGCCCTGTTAAAAGCATCATTTCTGTCTCACGCCGCAGTTCACGATGAATTTACTCCAGTGTTTACTGACGGCTCTAAAATAGGGGACAGTGTGGGCGCTTCTGCTGTCTTTCCTGACCGCAACCTCTCCCATACCCTTCCCCCTTATGCTTCAATTTTTACAGCAGAGTTAACGGCTATAATGATTGCCCTTTCTCGAATTCTAATCCTTAACCAAGATCACTCATATGTCGTTTATTCAGACTCGCTTAGCGCGCTACAAGCACTTAAAACCCCTTATTCTAAAAACGCAATGGTATCAGCTGTGCAACAATTCCTTCGACTTCTCCACTCCCGTAAGAAACAAATTATTTTATGGTTGGACTCGGTTTCCATGTAGGGGTAACTGGCAATGAAATTCAGCTGATTTAAGTGAAGTATAGCCAAATGGGCTCACGCTCATCCATCTTTTCATCGGTGATAAGTTCCATAGGATTAATGTCTACCCGGATGCCATGTGCTAGACCAATGGATATACTACTATGAGCCTTTATACCTAATCATAATAATAACTGATTTAACTATCCTAGCTCTTACCGACTCAGGTGACTCTGATCTATTGTTAGGCATGAGAGCTGGACGAGATAAGTGATCTAGGCGTATAGGGGATAATGAGATAAAACTTATAGAAATAATTATAAGCCGATATATCGGTTAATGGTCTTCCTTACCCACAGATCACGAAAAAAGCTCATACTATGTAGGTGATCTTTAGTACACTAGCCTCCGTATATGGCCACATAATCATTCTAAACATCACTCACAGTCTACTATATTGTCACGTATGTATCCTCACTCCTACCCATTTAGCATTATTTATGCTCACGTCGCCTACTGAACTCCACGCAATCTGTTCATCATAATTCATTATCATTATGATATATTCCCATACTGAGAAACTACCTATTCGCTTGTCGTATATTTTTACTACTACTTACGGTCTCAAACATATCATCATCTTATTAAAAAGATTTATATATTCCCATATATTGCTAATCTATCTGAATTTCCCATTTTTAAGCTCAAGTAAATAGATTTAATTTTCTTATATGTATTTTTAAAAAGATATGCCTAAATTATTATCTTTATATATATATATAGTACCATATTAGATTGTATTATATATTGTAATCTTAAGACTATTAACAATTCAAGGATAAAATTTTATTTAGTTTTTATTTATTTTGACTGACTGGATATTCATTTCACCAAAATTTCTTAAATCTTATTTATATTTATTTTGAACATTTGAAAACATGTATATATGACTGGGAAGGAATGAATTTACATATATTAAAAACAGTATTATATATAATATATATTAGTTATAGGCCGCTTCATTGTAAAGCGTGGATGGGTCCGTACTAACTAACTCAAAATAAAAAATAAAATAAAAATAATAATTATATATGATATTATATATTATATTATATATATTAATATATATATATATATTTATATATTATATATATTAATAATATATATATATATATATATATATTAATATAATATAATATATTAATATTATTAATATATATGTATTATATATTAGTGATATATATGTACCACCGATATAACCATATAGGTATTACCTAGTGATATTTAAGCCTTGAGTTATATATTATATATAAATATAATATATATATATATAATTAGTGATATATTCCGGGTATTATACGATTTATTAGATAGTTATATATTTGCCGCCTACCGGGGGATCTAAATCTCCGTTATTACGCGCGCGCGAACAGAGTCACATGGCAAGGGCGCTGGGGTTTCTCGAGTCGCAACTTATGTTGATACGCAGGATCCTGGTAGAAATTTACCTTAGAGAAAGGTTCCAGTCACGCTCAATCTCGAATAGGGCTATGGCCCGTTCTGAGGCAGACAAGGTGTGGGAACTTTATTACGATACCTTGATATATATTAACTCATTAAGATATACTTTACCTAATATATATATATATAATTTAATACCATAACACATTGACGTCTTATTATAAATATATATGTAATTTAAATAACATTAATATATATATATATTTAGCGTCGGGCGTATATATTAGATATTATATAGTGTCTCCGGGCTCCCGCCTCTTACTTTTAATGAAGGAGATAATAGTGTCCAGACTAAGACTTGGACATAGCAGATTTAAAAAAAAAAATATATAATATAAAAAAAATTATTAATATAAATAAATAAATAAAAAAGTTTTACAACAAAATACGTCACCCCGCCCCACGCTATATATATATATAATATAGATATATATATATATATATATTATATATAATAATATATATATATATATATATATATATATATATATAGGTATATATTATATATAATATATATATATATATATTGATTGAAATGAGGTGGTATAGTACATACAATGAATATTGTACTATTTAGATTTCATAATTGATAAATTCTCAGAAAAAGTATATTTATTATCGATTTATGGGGAAAAATAAAATAGTAGAATATAAATTAAAATAAAATTCGAAAGAAGAGAAATTAATAAACAAAAAGAAAATTTGTTCTCAACCTTCTAGAGGTCCTCCTTGTTTTTGAAAGAAGTGAAATAATGCATTATGAGTGACAAAGTTTAGTGTGACATATTAAAATATTGTCTCGTGCATAATAAAAAATTACATAAATAAAATAACATTTAAAATATGAGAAAAAAATAATTTAAAATCGAGAGAATACTCTAGGATAAAATTTATAATCAGTGGATAACAAAAAAAAATAAAAAATAGATAGTGAATATATTTCTCGCTTAATAAAATAACTTTACCGCCTATAATTAGAGTATAACATTTTCTCTGAGATACTCATAGCTAGTAGATAGGGTACTACGCAAATAAAATAAATAATAAAAAATGTGTTCTCGTTAGAGAGAGACCTAACACTCTTGAAAGATACCTCTATTCATTCATTTCTCAGGTCTCACAACGGCTCAAATAGTAATATATAGTATGTGTGCAATTGGCCCCAATCCATATTGCTTTCTCCCACGCTCGAAGTTGTTACCGAGCGCTCCAGGAGAGGACATATCACCATTGTTTTTTCTTTTTATGTAATAATATTATATTAGCGTCCTTCCATGGTCCGTGGTGTAAAGAGGCTTTTTCCCAAGGATTAAATTAATATTTAAATGTAAAATTAACAAAGAAAGTTTGACTTAATAAGGATATTATATAAATATACAAAGACATTAATGGTGATCTGTGTAGGAAAAATAATGAAAAATGAATTTCAAGAAATAAAAAACAATATATATATATATATATATAATATATATATATATATATATAAGTTTATACATAATATATATATTATACAAATAATATATTTATTGTATAGGGTATAGTAATAGAGGGGTGTGATAAATATTAGATACCACTCCTTTATTTAATTTAATATACGTATTAATAATATTTTATTTATACATATATATGATTCAATTTTTATTATTTATATACTTATATTTCGTAAATTATTTAAATATGATTATAATAAATATTATTTTAATTATTAATATTAAAATAACTGAAAAATAAATAATAAAATTAATAAATATTAAAATATATTATTGTAAAATTATTTAATACTAGTAATAAAGATTAGTAAATATTTTATATAAAACAGTAATGGTCCTAGAGTCACCCTCATCATCTATATATATATATGTGGTACCGTCATTCACCCCTTCCATACTATATAATAATACTGCGTCTAAGTTTATCGTGTAATTTCTGATACTGATTATTATTCAAATACTCTTAAATAAATAAATTTATTATATTATATTTAAATTTTAACTAGTTTATTATATTTTGTTTGATTGAGTACTCTTATATAATTAACCTTTTTCAGGTGTATTTATATTTAATCCGACTATAAATATTATATTTTAGGGCGTCGGATTATTACAAAGGAAATATAAATTTTCTCACATAAAAATATGTCGCATTTAGATGTTATGGAAAGTGGTGTCGAGGTGAGGAGGACTCACAAGTTATATATATACCTAATATATATATATAATAGAGTATTTAGTGAATTCACCCCGCTATACGCATAATATAATATAATATATATATATTAATATTAATATATATATAGGTATATTATATATATATTGAAAATGTTCTATATATTAACGTTTCAGTAATATAGATGAAATATAAAGAAAAGTTAGAAATTTACTGTTTATATTTATAGGATAAGTACTAGGCTTATATATCGCCGCTTAAGTGCCGACACTCATTCGTAATTCCTAATTAAAGTTTATCCTCTGATAAACTCACTCGGCCCAAA
>JABUQX010134746.1:37500-42500 GCA_015478945.1 Trachelipus rathkii | reverse complement strand
AATGTCTTTGAAACACGGGAGCTGCAATGCAGTCATCAAATCATTAAGAACATTTTTATGCTGTATTAGAAGAAGAACGCTGTCGTACAGGCTGTTCCATCTTGTTGGACATGGCAGTCTTAACTGACATTGAAATATATTGTTAACTGTTTCAGCAGATTTAGGACGTCCAGATAAATTCCAAAGAGCTGAACACTTGCCAAATACACTGTGGTAAAGTTTAGAAAAAGAACCTTTAAGCGCAGTTCTCGCAGCAGTAGTACAAGTTAAACTAAAGTGTGTGAGAGGCGCACCTTAGATGATTCGGAAGAGGTTGTTCGATTAAATAATCTTCGTCAACTTCCAAACAAGAATTGTAAAACTCACCGTCATCTTCATTCGGCTCGTCGTTGATATCGGTTTCACCTGAAGCAGTATCTTGATCTATACTCACTTTATCAACAACCTGAATAATAACGTCGAATTCTTTGAAACACTTTGCAAAGTTGACTACATTATCTGTTACCGTTGCAATGATTGTAGAACGTAAAATGGCATATTTCCTGTGTACTGAACTCAATATTTCAGCGACTTTGGTATATGTATGAGCTCCTTTGAATCTACTTTGCAAAACTTAGAGGGTAGCACTTTGTCTTTTGATTGTAAATTCATTGATTTAACAAATTATATATATATACATATATATATATATATATATATATATATATATATATATATATATATATATATATATATATATATATATATATATATATATATATATATATATATATATATATATATATATATATATATTGATAAAATACTCTTTGAGTGATTCTTCACTTACCAGGATTAGATCCTGGGCCCTCGCAGACGGAATAGCAAGTGTGCTGACCACTTGGCCACGATGAGCTAAAAAGATACGCGACAATAAGGACTGCCTATATCAGGTCAGGTAAGGTACCTCAAAGCGCCTCTCCGTTCATACTCGGGTCAAAAGGCAACACAGGACCCATGTGGAGAACACTCATAACCGGAGAATCTATTTGTATTGATGTAAATATTGCTTTTAAATAAACCGCAGCTCAATATGCATTGATAAAAATACTCCTTGAGTGATTCTTCACTTACAGGATTAGATCTGGCCTCGCAGACGGAATATGGAGTGTGCTGGTGACCACCCTTGACCACGATGAGCTAAAGGAAGCGACAATAAGGACTGCCTATGTCAGGTCAGGTACCTCAAGCCGCGCATCTCCGTTCATACTCGGGTCAAAGGCAACACAGGACCCATGTAAGGAGTACACTCATAACCGGAGAATCTATTTGTATTTATGTAAATACTGCATTTAAATAATATATATATATATATATATATATATATATATATATATATATATATATATATATATATATATATATATATATATATATATATATATATATATATATATATATATATATATATATATATATATTATATATATATATATATATAATATAATATCTTTATATATAAAATAAATAAAAAACATAAAGATATATATATATAAATATATATATATATATATATATATATATATATATATATATATATAAATATATGTTTATATATATAAATATATATATATATATATATATATATAATATATCGAACACTATAAATGTATGTTTCATATATAATTCCATGTATTCTTCCGTAGATACATGAAAAATCGAAAAAGACGACTAATCCAACCATTGTCTTTTCATTATAAAGCATCTCCGCCCCTCCCTCTCTTTATTCCATTTACTGATCTCCCCCTTGGCCTATACCCCATAAGTAATCTCTCCCTTCTACGCCAAACTATACATCTCCCATAATCCCCTAAAATTATTTAGGTCAAACGTTTTCTCAAATATCATATTTTTTTTATTTTGGACTACAACTAATTTCCTTTCTCATTAGTCATGGGTATAAAATTTTCGTTTTCTTTTTCTTCTTATTATGTCCAATTTTATAAACGAGTTATAAATGTTTTCCATTTACCTCAACTTTTCATTTTCGTCATGGGTAACCAGTTTTATTTTCAGGACTTTATTTTCTACAGACTTAGATTTAAGAAATAAAATTTTATTAGAGCTTTTGTTCGAGTTAATCTTTTTCTGGGTTTTAGCTATTTCAGATTTAGGAGGAACCACAAAAGGGAATCTTCTTATACTATAGTTATTTTCTCGAATTTATTCTGTTGCTTTTGTTTTTTTTTCTTTGTTTCTTTTTGTTTGTGTTTTTGTTTTTCTTGGAACCTCCAAACTTAATTTCTTTGTTTTTTTCTTTAAATTTTTTTTGTTTTATTTGGGACAACGATCTGGGCATCATAAAAATTTAAGATGATTCCATTGTCTTCTTTCTTTTTCTTTTTTCTTCTTTCTTTTGTATATATTTGGTTTCACCTATATTCGTACAATGCTTCAAAAATTTTTTAAAAAAAAAAAAATAAAAAAAAATAAAATATTCCCGTTTTATAGATGAGAGATAAAAATCTTTTGTTATTTTACTTATTGGCTCAATTATCTTAACGTTCTCCCCGTCACGGTATAAACATTTTTTTTTATTTTCCCTCGTACCACTACTCTAAGTCCGAGGTAAGAAATAAATATGTTTATTTTCATGAGACTATTCCTCTAATCCTTAGTTTACGATTTTCGTTTCAGTACCAAAACTAAAAACCTCCCTTTTTCATCTTGTTTTTCGTTTTGTTTTAGTTTCTTTTCTTCATTCTGACTTTTTGTCTTCCTTACTTGTTTTTCTTGTTTTTTTTTTTTTTTTTTTTTTTGGAAAACGAAACTGGAGCCATAAAAATATATATATTTTTTTCATTCTTTTCGCTCAAACACTGTTCCTTTAAGATTAGACAAATGTTTCATAAAGTTTAGGACTTTTAATATGGACATCAAGAAAAGTTTGAAAGTCAGTTTGAAAGTTCAGTGTGGAAAGAATTTTGTGGAGAGTAGACCTAACTTAAAAACGCCATCCCTTCTTTTACTAGTGGTACGGAAAATAATTTGTTTTAAATAATCTATTACAAATCAGTTTTTAATTTTTTTTTTTAATTTGGAAATTTATCAACGTTCTCTCATTTTAAAAATTTTAGTGTTTCAAATAATCTTAATAAATTTGTTTCTTGGGACTACTTCATTTTAAAAATTTAAATTTTGATTAATAAATTTACTGGAGTGAATTTAGGAATGAAAATTGATTTAAGTGCTCTTCAGTATTTATAAATTATGAATGTTTCAAAAAAAATTATTTTTTTGTCATAGTCTTTAAGATTTTAAAAAAATATCAACATATATTAGTCACTTAACTAATATTTTTTTAAGTATATTTCATTTGTGCATGCTTCATTATTAATTATTAAAATTTATATTATTTTATTTATTTGAGAATTCTTTAAACTTTTAAAACATGATATCAACACATATTAGTCACTTGACTAATATTTTTTTAAGTATATTTAATTTGTGCTTGCTTCATTATTTAAATTATTAAATTTATATTTTTATTTATTTCAGAATTCGTTCAGCTAATTGAAACAAGAACTCCCTAGCTTATCAAACCTTGACTAACATCTTATTAGCTATATTTAAAACAAACTTGCTTCATTATTAATTATTAAAATTTATATTATTTTATTTATTTGAGAATTCTTTAAACTTTTAAAACATGATATCAACACATATTAGTCACTTGACTAATATTTTAAGTATATTTAATTTGTGCTTGCTTCATTATAAATTATTAAAATTTATATTATTTTATTTATTTGAGAATTCCTTAAACTTTTTAAACATGATATCAACACATATTAGTGACTTGGCTAATTTTTTTTTTTTTTTTTTTGTAAATTTAATTTGTGCTTGCTTCATTATTAATTGTTAAAATTTATATCATTTTATTTATTTGAGAATTCTTTAAACTTTTAAAACATGATATCAACACATATTAGTCACGACTAATATTTTTTTTAAGTATATTTAATTTGTGCTTGTTTCATTCACAATGTTACAAAAAAAAACATGTTTTTTGTTTCTTCTGGTTTTTTTATTGTTTTTTATTCAGTTTTGTATGTAGATTCCAAATATGTTTTTAGTTTTTCTCTAGCATCGACCGTTTTTGTGTTACGACGGCAGGAAGTGTTTATTGGAATCTCATTTTGTATGGAGGTTACCATTACAAAAAAAAAAAAAATTGTTTCTTCTGATTATTTTATTGTTTTTTTATTCAGTTTTTTATGCAGATTCCAAAAATGTTTTAGTATTTACCATTTTTGTGTTACGACGGCAGGAAGTATTTATTGGCATCTCATTTTGTATGGTGGTTACCGTTACAAAAAATTTTTTTTTTTTTTTTTGATTTTTATTGTTTTTATTCAGTTTTTTATGCAGATTCCAAATATGTTTTTAGTTTTTCTCTAGCATCGATCGTTTTTGTGTTACGGCGGCAGGAATTATTTAACCACCCTACAAAATGAGAAGATACCAATAAATACTTCCTGCCGTCGTAACACAAAAAGGGGTGATGCTAGAGAAAAACTAAAAACATATTTGGAATATGCATAAAAAACTGAATAAAAAACCATACAAAAATCAGAAGAAACCAAAAAAAAAAATTTTTTTTTGTAACGGTAACCACCATACAAAATGAGATGCCAATAATTACTTCCTGCCGTCGTAACACAAAAACAGTCGATGCTAGAGAAAAACTAAAAACATATTTGGAATCTGCATAAAAAACTGAATATAAAACAATAAAAAAATCAGAAGAAACAAAAAAAAATTTTTTTTTGTAACATTGTGAATTATTAATTAATTATCAAAATTTAAAATTATTTTATTTATTTGAGAATTCTTTTAACTTTTAAAACATGATATCAACACATATTAGTCACCTGACTTATATTTTTTTAAGTATATTTAATTTGTGCTTGCTTCATTATTAATTATTAAAATTAATTTTTATTTATTTGAAATTCTTT
>JABUQX010134746.1:0-15000 GCA_015478945.1 Trachelipus rathkii | reverse complement strand
TATCTGGAATAGAAATAATACATCCACAGTCAAATGAATATATAAGAGAGGCAAGGCACTCCTCTTCGTCGATTCGATACATACTCCGTGCATGGAAATAGGAATATATACTTTTTTAATTTACTAACATACATTAAATTCACACAACTATAAATATGAATATATATATATATTATAATATATATATATATATACTCTAATACCACCTATACAAAAATAATAAATATAATAATAATATATAAAATATAATAAACTATAAACAATAAATTACAAACTAATCATAACATAAATATACTACCTACTACACCATACTCACTATATATATCAGCAAGTACTTACGATAATAATAATAGGTAAACTTTCCTAAAGTAAATATCGATAAAAACCCAACCCATATTAAACAAAATAACCAAATATACAATAATTACTGGCCACCAAAAAAAAAAATAAATTTACCAAAAAAAAATTAAAACCCAAAAAAAAAAAAATAAAAAATTTCTATATATAAAAACTAAAAATAAAATAATAAAGAATAACTAATACTAAATAATTATAAATAAAATAAAACATACAAAAAATAATAAAAAAATATAATAAATAATATATAAATAAAAATAAAATAAATCTAAATATATATATAAATTAATAAATAAAAAAATATATAAAATTATAAATCAAATTATAATGATATAATAATATAATATAATAGTATAAAAATATTAAAATAAATTAAATACAATAAAAAAAACATTTTCAACATCGAAATTAGTGATAACAGAATATACAGTAAAAACAATACATACTGTAAACACAGAGAACGAAATATAATATTCTTATGTAAAATAAAAAAATATAAATAGTAAAAACATAAATAGTAAAATAAATTACAATCATAATAACAAACAATATAATAAATTATATTATATAATATACATATATATACTAATAATATCTTGCAACAACTACCCATGTAAAACATCTAGCTAAAATAAACCACAAGAAATATAATAATACATAAATTATAATATATATATATATATATATATATATATATATATATATATATATATATATATATATATATATATTTATCTATATGTATATACGTTTAAACGGCGTAGATTGTCAAAACACTTTGACTTCGGCTACATTCTTTCACAAATATTTTTATCAAGACATTATATATTATATATATATATATATAATATATATTATATATATAATATATACTATATATATATATATATATAATATTATATATATATACTATATATAATATATATATATTATATATATATATATTGGGCGCCGTTCTAGAACAAAATTTTAGGGGGCCAAATTATAATATATATTATATATATATATATATATATATATATATATAATATATATACTATATATTATATATATATATATATATAATATAATATATATATAATAGTATATATATATATATATATATATATATTATATATGGGCGCCAGTTAGAACAAATTTTAGGGGGGCCAAATGTATATATATATAATATATTATATAATATATATATATATATATATATATATATATATATATATATATATTTATATATATATATATATTATATATATATATACTATAATATATATATATTATTCCTATAGTATAAGTGTATTCAGAAGTTTTTGAATAATATTAAAATGATAATCACACATAATCTCAATATTTGTAAAAATTTCATAATTTACGAAAAGTTTATTTCAAAAATGAGTATAACTAGTAAGATGTCTCTTATATTATTAAATAGTGTTTCCTTTTTAGCTTGTAAAAATAAGAATTTAATATTTCTTTTTTCTTTTCTCAAAATCAGTTATAATATCTTCTATGAATTGATGTTTTTGACGTGAAACTTTTCCCCTAGAGCAGGGATGGCAATTTTAGTGATTTTTGATTTTTTTAAAAAAAACAATTTGTGATTTTTGATTTTTTGTTTTTTTCGATTTTTTTCAGATTCGTAACGTCACGCGATATATTTGTTTACAAATTAATTTCGCGTGACGTTACGAATCCAAAAAATCAAAAAATATCAAAAAATCAAAAAAATTCACAATTTTATTTTTTTTAAAAAAATCAAAAAAATCACTAAAATTGCCATCCCTGCCTACGAGTGCTTAGTAAACATAGCCCATTTAATCTTTCGTTGGAAATAGATGACCTTAGCCACCTTTTAAACATGTCGTAAGGTACTAAACGACATTTCAATTGTATACAAAGTAGTTTTTGGAAGTGGGAAAAGAACTTTAATAGCTTGTGCAACTGCTGGGAAAAATGTGCAGTGATTTTGTAATATTGTGCTGTAACTCTTTTCTCATCTATTTTTTTCCCTATCTGATTCCTTTCAGAAATTAAACAAAGATTCTGCTTCACCAATTAGGTTGTCAATATTATATTCAGTTATAATGAGTTCATTTTTTAAAAATATTTTGATTTGGTTAGTTTTCCTATTCTAACTGGGTGCAAAATTCAAAGAAAGGTAGATGTTATATTGTGTTCCGAAAATTTGATACTCAGAGATGAAATGAGAGAATCAAGGTAAGGTATAAATAGTGAAACTCTAAAGCAATCTTCAGCAGAACTTTTTGATGTCCCTGAGGCTGGGGTTCTTTTGGATACTGGTATTGAAAGATATTCACAAAAATTCTTATATTTTTTAAAAATTCCATTGAAAAAATAGACTGCATTATTTTCACTTCTATCGGTTTTAAAATATTTAAAAGTTTTTCTATGTGACAATGAACCTCATCCAAATTTATTTCTTTAGTTTGTAGAATATTTGTTATTGACTCCAAATATGAACTATATTTCGTCATAAATATTAAACAGATGAGAAATGTAGGACTTCCTGCCGCTAATGAAAGCTGACATTCTGTAGTTCATGTGGCTTGCGTTACATCTTGATCAGATGAGAGATTTTCTAATGATAATTTTATTTGGCTAAAATGTTCAAAAAAATATCCTAATTGATCTATACTTGGCAGACCATCGTGTTTCTCATAACAATGGTGTATTTGCTACCAAATTTCTGCGTTACGCACTTTTACGGAATAATTTAATAAATGGTTTTGCATTTCCAACAGTGTTTCAAAATTCTGGAACAGCATTTAGATCATTAATTACTAAATTTAAACGATGGGAACAACAATGGAAAATTTTGGCTTTAGAGTACTGATCTCTTATTAACTTTTGCACTCCATTTTCTTTGCTATCCATGGTGGAGCATCCATCAAACCCAAGTTCAACAAGCCTACACATATTTAAATTGTATGTATCTCGTGTAGTAGACAATATAGCTCTTGCTATATCTTCAGCTTTCAGTTTTTCAAGAGAATCAAAGCCTAGAAATTCTTTACGCACATTAAGATCCTTATCAACGAAGCGAACACTAATCGATAGCTGTTCTTTCCCGGATATGTTTGCTGTCTCATCTGCTGAAAGGGAGAAATATTCACAATTATTTACTTCATTCACAATTTAAGTACATATCAACTTTCAATAAATATAAGTTCATTCTGAATCAAGCCTTTGTTTCTCTTGATTTCAAATGTTCCATAAGAACAACATCTCCAGCTTCTACTCTGAATTTAAGCAAATCGGAAAAATTGCCGGTATCTACAGTGCTACCTCGAAAAGCGATATCATGGGTGCCACAAAATATTAAGGTAGAAATTATAGGTACCAATTTTTGCCTATTTTTTAATAACTAAGTGCTCAGCAATATTTAGTTTTTAAGTAACACCAACACGCTTATTTAATATTATTTGTTTGAAATTCTCTGCTGCTTTTGAGGCATCTTAATGCCATTCTGAATTTACATGGGCTTTAGCAAGTGAATGTATATATTTATATTTTCTAAATGGTTTTACGATAACTAAGTCAAATATACATTTACAAAATTTCTTCATTTTATCTTACTTTCGTACATTTTGCTTTCTCTTTCAGAAAGGATTTTCATCATGTCCTCTCTCTCTCTCTCTCTCTCTCTCTCTCTCTCTCTCTCTCTCTCTCTCTCTTATATAATATATATAATATAATATAATATATATATATATATATATATATATATATATATATATATATATATATATATATATATATATATATATAAGGAATAGGAAAATATTTAAATTTATCGCAAGCGGATTTATTTTTTACAAATTATTATTCGGTATATATATATATATATATATATATATATATATATATATATAAATATTATATATATATAATATATTATTATAATATATTATTATATATATATATATATATATATATATATATATATATATATAAATGGAAGCAAAATAAATACAAACGCTGACCCAGCGCTGACACAGCGAAGACAAATAAATATGTGCGTATTTCTACCGTCATGAGCGGGTACACACGCTGACTCAGCTGGCGCAGCTAAAGGGTTAAAATCCTAAAAACTGTTCGTAATTGTACGGCTTCGTTAATAAGTCAAACTTTAATCCATCTGCAATATTGGCTCTAATTAAATAATTTCCAATATCCAGGATATTTTCCTATTGGTGCATGACATCTCGGTAGCGATACTACTAAATTTAATATCATTAACAGGATTGGACTCAAAACCACTTGAATTATCATTAACATTGCTAGAACTAACACTAAATGAGTTCATAGTTTGTTCAATCACAAGTAAATTATTGTTACCAATCCTAGGCTTTTTAATTATAAACTTATCCATATTTCAGTATTACTAGCAGATAATTAATAATAATAATAATAATAATAATAATAATAATAATAATAATAATAATAATAATAATAATAATAATAATAATAATAATAATAATAATAATAATAATAATAATAATAATAATAAAATAATAATAAGAATAATAATAATAATAATAATATTTCTACCCACCCCCGCTACTTCATTCGGCTTCTTAAGCACACAAGCAGTTACCTCGTCTCCCATGCCTATTTGAAAACTTTTCTTCCCATCAACAGTTCTCAGTATCTCATAGCACAATTCCTATTATGCTGTAGAGCAAATAAAAAGCTTTTATGCATCTTAAGTCTTAATGACCTTGTTTAAAAAATACATACAATTCAGGAATTATTATTTTCAAACGTATTACGATTCTCGGATTGGGGCAACAACGAATGTATGAGCGATATTACAAGTGAAGGGGGGGGGTCTAGGTAGGAATGCCCTCCCCTACATTTCCAGCCACAAAAGTATCTCAGGATAAAAAGAAATGTTTTTTTTGATATATATAGTATATTAATATATACTATTATATATATAGTATATATATATATATATTATATATATTATATATATAATATATATATATATATATATATATATATATATATAGTTTACCGTGTTGATCTTAAATAATTTCATTGTGTAGGAAGTTCTTGAGAGGTTGAATCTAGAGGGGCCATTGGTCCCACCTTGCCCCCCCATAACGGTGCCCATGTATATATATATATATATATATATATATATATATATATATATATATATATATATATATATATATATATATATATATATATATATATATATATATATATATATATATATATATATTGAATACAGGACCAACCAGGCCCACAAAGAAGCGGCCACACTGGGTTGAATAATCAATTCGATGGGTGGGTCCTGGCTTATGCATATTTTAAATGTCAAAGAAAATTTGGATGGCGAAATGAATTTTCAATCAAAATAAATTAAAATTAAATAAAACGATATCCTTACATTATCAATAGTCCTAATATTACGAAACAAAATCATATTTCATAGAGAATATTCATTTCTTAAAGATACGAGAAAATAGAGTTACATCTAAAGTGGGAGGATTCAGATAAGATATAGGATAATCTTTTAGAAAGTGTTATGGACCATAAAGTAGGAAAATGACAACGGTGAATGGGGTCCAGTTGGCGACAATTAATGAAGATATGGTGAACAGATTGCGGGGAATAGCGACGGCAAAATTTGCAGATAGGGAGAGGGTCCCGTGACATGCGGGGGCTGTGAGTGATATTGGTGTGGCCCATACGAAGGCGTCCTAGTATCACCTCGCGTAAGCGCTTTCGTCAATGAGAAGAAGATCACTCACCAATGCTCGACTTTATATTTCTAAGTTTCACTCCCCGCTGATCACTCGTCCAGCACTCTTGCCAATAAGACAGGAAGCCTTGTCGGAGAGCAGGATAATAATCAGTTGATGGGAGGCGACCTTGATCATTGGCATCCGGGAAGATAACCTGGAAGCTTTGAAAAGAGAGCGCGGCCATTATTGGACCATTCTGTCGCGATATTCGTTGCCACGAATTACCACCTACATTGAGAAGGGACGAACTCCAAACATGGATATGTTTGTTATCTTACGGAGATAATAAAGCAGACCGAAGAACATTATTATAAATGAGAACTGATACACATTAAATGTTTTTGACAATAAGGGAATTTAAGCCTGAGAAAAAAAAAAAACACGTGTGCGCTGAGCGAATCGGAAAGTAAATGAAAACAAAAAAGGAATGGTCTATAGTTAAGAAATAAAATTCGAGACACAGAACGGCAATCATATAGCCAATTAATTCTGCCAAAGTAAAAAGAAAGCATGCGGGGGGAAGGTATAATAGGGAGAAGGTGCAGTCAGGATAACGACAGCAGACGACATCCAGCACTGTCACCCTGCTTTGAAAAGCACGTCAAGTAACACTGGAAGATAAATCCACAGTGAACTGCCAAAAATTTAAGATAGGAGAGATGCCTTATAACAAACAGGCAAGCAGTATGGTTAGATAGTAGATGAGAGATGAGAGAAGGTTCCGACAGGCAAACTGAAAGTTGCGGCAGGAAACATAGAACCAAGGGTATACCCCTTCGGTCAAATAAGAAAGCAAGCACACTTTGTAAAGAAATAGTTAAGATAGTAACAAGAGAGAATAAAATATGTTAGACAACATGACCAGTAATTAGAATTCTTGAGGTAATCTCCCAGACGAGAAATCCGGTGTCAGAGCTCACGATATTGGGGCATTGAAAGTAAGAACAATAACTTGCAGCGCAACATAATGCATATCCTTACCGGAAGACAGGAGTGGGCATCACTGTAAAATTACAAACTTCAAAGGTTCACACGGAAGATGGAACGATCGGAAGGTTTACCGTGCTAAGATAACCATGATAGCCTTCAACTATTGGATAGGAAAATCTAACAGGTATATAAGATGTTGGAGAGTCTGACCATTATACACACAGCCATAGTGTTCAAGCTTCGATCTGATCTTAGCGAATATAGAGACAGCTAAAGGGGTGACTTCCGACAAGCTCCTCAAAGACTTTCTGAAGGACAGAAGAGAATGTAATAGAGTCAAGCAGCGATAAGACAAATTCGATTTTCAAGGAGTTTAATATGCGGAATAGTGTATGCATAAGTGGATACATCTGGAATGATTTCTAGAATTCAACCTGTGAAGTTACAGAATAGGCAAATCCGATATAGGTTAGGTTACGCGGGAAAAACAAAGGTGCAGGAATACTATCGACTTACCTTTAATTTTTCTTCAAACAGTACTTCTGAAGGTTTTGACCGTGGTGCAGAAATGGCAGACCATGGAGTTACCCCATGGAAATATCTACAATAGCATAAGTTGAAGTTGCCGTGTTCAAAGAAAGCAGCTTGGCACCGGTAAAATATAATATAGACAGTTATCAACAAGAGAGAAACATTTACCGTTGCTGGGAAAGAAGTACGATGATTATTAAATCCCAAGCAAATAGGAAATAACCTTAGAACACTACCACTTGCGGAAAACACTTCTCACAGAAGTAAAGAAGCATTGACAAAATAGAAAGAAGCACAAAACAACACTAGGATGAGAAATCAATTGACAGAAAAAGCACTAATGAAAAAAGAAAGAGAGTTGCATCACAGAAACCGCAGCGATTAGGGTTTAAAGAGAACCCCAGTCTCCACGTGGTGTCAAATAAGCATTTTTCAAAAGGTCAAAAAGACCAACAAGAACCATCACACTTAGTTAGAAGAAAGGACATATTCCCGAGGGATGTCATGGTACCAGTTTAACAAGGAATCGACGAGTAAGAACGATTTTCGGAAACCATACTGGAAGATGAAAAGCCTGGCGACTCTCCAGAACAAGAAGAAGGAAGGTGGCCTGAAACCATTTTCTTCATTAATTTACAGCGTATGACAAGGTCAGCGAAAATGTTTCTTTGGTTGATCCGCCAACTTCAGAATCTTCCAGAGCTGGGATAGGGATATACAAAAGGCTGTAAGTCCAAATAGATGGAAGCAAGAAGATTCGATCCAGATTCTGATATACAGACCAGCAAACAAACGCTGAAATCTTGAGAGTCAAATTTCACGTCAGCATATAACACTAAAGGGTCGACAGCAATATCTACAGAAGGAATGGCATAATGTGTTTTCTTATATAGCAATTTTTTGACGCGATGTTCTCAAACATCTGCAATCAGATTTCGCATGATAGACACAGTACGTTTTTATGATAAAGAAATTTTCATAATATGCAGCATACAAATTCAGCGACCTGGATGCGGTAAAAAAATAGATGGATCAGGATTGCGGTGACAGGATAGCGATGGCGGTCTTAAATGTGTGCGTGCGGATGCAAAGGTACGGTTGCCGGTGACGGACGAAAAAATAAAAAGTGCGGCGTAGAGAGTGCAGAGACACGAAAAAAAATATAAACGAGACTCTGTATGGTGGCACATGTGCGGTCCTTGAAGAAATCGCAAACCGCACCTCACCAGTTCCCGACAAACTTCTAAAAAATGAAAAAAAAAGAAAAGACAAAAAAATTGAAGAAATATATAATAATATATAAATAATATATAATATAATATAATATAAATAAATAAAATACTATATAATATAATATAATATTATATAATCATATATATATATATATATAAATAAATATAATAATATAAACTATATATATATTTATTATATATATATAAATATATAATAAAAAATATATATATAATATAAAATATATAATAAATCAAAATATATTATACATATATATAATTACCCCTTCAGTAGCATGTAAATAGCTACAGATTCACAGGAGCGAATAAAAAGAGTAAAATGGCAGGTTTACATAAGTTATATTTGGAGCAAGAAACTTAACGATGTAGGATCACTTACGTATTATTACAATACACTTTAGCACGTACTGCATAAATGACTTTTTTGAGGTTATAAATTGATTAAAACAAATGAAAAAAGCGAAAAATAAGTTTTTCATTTACGTTTTCATTGTCCATTTAATGGCACAACAACTTACTCTGGTAATTGAAGGAGTTCCGTAGGATAGTTTCTAAGTGTATTACATATTTGCTCTCCATTTAAATGAAATAGTTACTTCATAATCCCGCGACGGTCAGTATTTTCTCTCTATGTTGATGAACCATTGTAGCTATATTTAGACCGGTGCCAGGTTCATAATTACCTCGAAAGAAAACTTCAACTGGCTAAATGAGAATATTTCACAAATGGGTAACTCCATATGACTTCCATTTTTCTCCCACCCAAACCTCAGCAGGCTTTTATAAGATAGAAAGATACGAAGAACTGGCATACTTCTATCACAGCAACCAAACTTAGAACTGCGTTTGCCTTCCTGTTAAATTACACAAGCCAATTTCTACATAACTCATTCTAGCATGAGCAACTAACAAATACGCCACCATAATCAAACTCCTGGAATAGCACTTATCCATCGCTAGTGCTTGACCTGCTTACGTCAATCTCGCTCAAAATACCTATGGGCTCAACTGCAAGTTCCTTTTACCGTCTCTATATCGCCCCTTATCGTTCAGAAAGCTGGACATATGCATCGTGTAGTATATCGGTACACGCGCACCTCCCCAAATCTACTACACGTGTAGATATCCACAAACGAGGCCGATTCGATATCTCTACTGGACACCTCTCCGAATCTTCACCCCGACGTGAGCCATTAAGTTGAATCCACATGTGTGCACATCTCTCTCTTGAGGAATACATTCATGTGCATAAGTTATAATCTTCGGTTATCAAACCTCAATCACCGTCTACCATGACACCGATTCTGCAGGAGATACCCTCAGCAAATCCTAATTTTTCTGCACGATTGCCCAAAATACATTCATAAACATCCTTAATTACCTTACATGCCTTTACAAAGGTAGCCTATTTTCCTTCACGCAGAAAGATGTCAATAACACTTAGCATATTCCCCCGCTCACACCATGCTTAGCACTGACCTCATCTTTCCAAATCTAGCAACTCTGCTGCCTACTAAAGGGCTTCATTCCTATTCATTCCAGTAGTTCACGGTAAGAATCTACTACCAGTGTATACAGACGAGCTTCTAAAACGGACAGATAATGGGCGCGTCTTAAGCGCCAACCTCTACATAACACCTCCCCACTCATGCTTCACCATTTTATGATAGAATATAATGGCTATTACTTGGTTAGCACCTTTTCTGATTCTATTACCAATTAAACCAAGACATATAATGTCATATATATCAGATTCGCTCATGCGCCGCCCCAAGCCGCTTACCAATCTCTTATTCTAAAACACAATAAGGTATCCGCTGACACAACAATTTCTTCGGATGTTCCCACTCTAGAAAAACAAATATCTTCTATGTTAGCATTACCCTCTTCATAGAGATATAACTGGCAATAATCGCATATAAGACGGCAAAAATCGGCATTCTCCCCTTTTAGGAGCCTGTACCAGCGTACCTCACTGAGATAGCCCACCTCGACAAAGACCAACCATCACCATCACTATTGCTATCCTGCTTCGACAAAGGCTTATCATAAAGGGAAAATATAAAAAGCCGACAAGACAATTGGTAGAATGTCTTTACTACCCCACGACGAAAGCGCTTACTAACGAAGAGTGATACATGCACCGCCTCTAATTGAAGCCACACCAATATCACTACAGTCAACTATATGTCACAAGACCCCCTCCCCATCTGCCAATTTTTCAACCGTCAGATCACTTAAGCCTTATCATTATAATCTTCATTAGAAGCTGCTAGCACCTTTTACCTCAATTCGAAGTCCGTCAATATTCCATACTTATAAAGATCCATAACACTTATTAACAAGATATATCCCATCATTATATCTGAATAACTTCCCCTAGCAGATAACTCTACTTTACTTTACTCAAGAGTGAAATATCATCTTTAACAACATATGATTATAGTTAATGATAATATTAGGACATATTTATAGTCAATAGATAAGGATATAATTTAATATTTAGTTTTTCTTTATTATTGAACCTGATATCCATTTCGCCATATCAAATTTCTTGACATATAAATAATGATATGAGGACACCCATGAGAATATTGATAATATTACAACCGATGTGACCAGCTTTCTTGCGAGCCGTGGTGGTCCTGTACATTGACTAAGAAAAGATAGAATAAACAATAGAATAAGAATAACGACCACTCATAAATTTAAGAGGAAAATCTCAAATAATCAGTCTCTCTCATTATTATTTATTCCTTGGACTGTCATTGTACTGGAGAGATTTATTACTCTCTCAGAGTCTAATTACGAAAGAGGATGGGGCAAACATAAGCGATTGGCCCGATCATAATAATCATGATATCTTTAATGATTGAGAGAAATACAACTGATACAATTTGGCTAAAAAAAATATAAATTCGTCTTGAGATGGAGAAGACATACATATTATTATCCATCCAGCACGGACGGCCACACCGTAAAGAGAGAAGTCATCAAGTTTCTATGCAACCTAACAAAATCAGAAAGTAAACGTCTGTGATACTGAATGTTTACGCGAACTTTAATCATCATCAATCTGTAGTATACATTAGCTCTATTGAGCTGGACCGATAGATTAAAGTTGATGCCGCAATTGCCTATCATTTTGAAGAGAACTTCGACTGACTCTTGTTTGAGATGTCACAACATTTCTACATGATTGATGACCGACGGAGTAGGTTGTTGTATAACTCAAGAAAGAAACGAAATTTTCAATTTAATATTGCCAGCACTCTCCATGACAACAGTGGACATCAATCTGAGAGAAGGTTCCATTCGCCACATTCCATATAATCAGTAAACTCAGATATATCTCACCTGTATGACGTCAGTGAGAGATTCAGACCACACGACATAAAATTTGAGTTTCTGAAAAACATTAGTCAACGACAATGACTACTCAGAGAAAACAAAGAAAACTCCTGATTGGAGAATCTAACCATTCATCAGGTGGCAGAAAGCTTAACTTGAGAATGATTATCTTAGATAGAGGTTATTAATTACTGACTTTATTTTAACTCTATCATAATTTTCTTTCAAATATATCTCTGTAGTATTTCCTTGGAGTATAGTGCTTGAAAGAGACCGATACTTTCATTAGCCGTACAAAAACAAGAATTTCAACGTGAGAAACAGAAAGATCATCCATTACTGTAAATTCTATCCTAAAATTTACTATATCATATCCTTTAGAATTATTCAGCAATAATATTAGTCTCATAATATTTGATATTTTATTTAGGATTTCAGAGTAAAATCTGCTTCAAAGTTCTAATAAAGCTGGAAATTGGGGAAATCCTTACCCTATTTAGCTCATTTTCCTTTTCTACATTTTCCTAATGTTTAGTCCTTAGATGTGTAATCTTAACCCGGATAATCATTTCATTCCTTTCCGAATAATACTAATAAGCAAAAGTGTACGAGTTGCATTTGAATCAAATAGGGAAACAATATCGAAAGTAATCCAACAAACCACACTGGATAAGGATACCATTGCGGAATTGCTTCAACAATTGATTTCGAGAAATATACTCACAAATACGAGCGTATCAATATTAATATTGCTAGAGTTCGATGAGGACTCAAAATTTACTGATCACTAACCATTAGACGACACTAGCAACCTCAATCTATACATTATAATCTACAAAGATAGGTTAACATTTCTAACAATCTCACATCAGAACATTTTTTAATCGCATCCCGAGTTACCAAGAGTGCAGAATGCAACATAATCTACAGAATTAATTTAATATAATGCGAAAATGCGAATATCTAATGGGAATATTTCAAAAAACAATGCGAAATATCTAAAAATATATTATAAATATATATAATTATATATATAAATATATAAAATATATAATAATATAATATATATAATATAATATACATATATACATATAATAATATATATATAATAATATATATATAATATAATATTACTAACTAATAAATATAACTATATAAATAAATATATAATATATAATAACATATCATAAATATAATAAAATCAATATCATATATATATATATATAATTATAATATATATATCATATATTTTATATATCACTATATATAATAATAATAATATAATATAAATATATATAAATAATATTAATATAAATTAACTATATACTATATAAATATAAATATATAATACTATATACATATATATAAATAAATACAATATAACTATATTATATATATAATAATATATATATAATCATATATATATTATTATAATATATATATATAATATTAATATATAATATATATATATAATACATAATAATATATATATCATTATATAAATATATCAATTACATATAATCATATATATATATACATATATAAAATATACTAAATATAGTATATAATATAATATATAACTATATATTATATATATATAATATATAATAATAATACAAAATATATATATAATATATAATAATATATACAGTGTGAAAAAAAAATGTGTGATGATGAAACTGCATATTATTCATATACCAACCTATATCCTCAAAATAGTCGCTGGAAAATTGATATAGTTACAAAAAAAAAACCATCAATTGTAGACTTAAAATTAGCAGATATCGTACGGTATCAGTATATACTGCAATGGCAAAATAGATATATAAGGGTCAGTGTGGAAATAGTAACAGGAGTGTGTTCCAGACTATTTACCAGTGGAAGTACCATGGCAAGATTGAAGCATAGCGTTAGTCTGAAGGTCAGAGTTGCATTGAGAAAGAGACTGTGTAGAAAGGTATGTCACACGAACCCTCCAATGGAGGAGGTATGTGATTAAAGAGTCAGAAGAGCAGTGTCCGCTATAATTTGCAATGAAATAGAGTGAACGCAAACAATTCGAAATTGATAAGAACGAACAAAAACTCTAGATATAAACCATTTGAAGAGGAAGAATGTAGATGGAACACTCCAGATGCAGTGAGACATACTCTTACAGAAAGCCGAACGGACACCCACTAAATAAAGCAATACAAACAAACGAACCACAAAGAACAGGTGGCGGAGAATTCTGAATGTGCCTACAGAAAACACCAACCCTATAAGCTTGTTTCAAAAGAGAAGCAAGTAGGACTTCAATTAAGGTCACAGAGAAAACTAAACACAAGAAAATTAAGGACAGACGCAAGGTTATGAGTTATTGGTTTTCAAAGATGTTATAGTGTGCGAAGATTATGTGAGTGGAAAGATGGAGGAACTGGTTTTTAGAGTAATTGAAACAACAGCCTCGATTCAATGCCACAAAGAAAATTCGAGCACCAAGATCAGATCTAGTTCGATCGATGGTAGCAACCTCACGAGAGCTAATGTTGTTGAAAAGGACGTCTATCAAAAATGAGGGAGTATGACAGGGTGAAGTCGTCGGGTAGGACAGTGTAAATGATATGAAGAAAGAGAGCGTCTTTATGAAGTCAGAAAGAGTTAAGAATAAAAAGACTATGATTGCACCCTATTCAATAGACATTGAAAGGAGAAGTGGTCGGCATTCACCAAAATAACCTGAAGCGCAAAGAGATCAAGAACAAGACTAGAAAGAATATCGCCGCAGAGCGCTACTTACGAAAGCGATACAATCTCTCATCTTTTTT